>JABUQX010065549.1:25000-31786 GCA_015478945.1 Trachelipus rathkii | reverse complement strand
AGAAATACAATTAACCATGACTTAAAGTTTATGATACTCAATCAACTACTTTAGGACTAATTAATTCAAAGCACAAAGGTGTTTTATGCCGACTCTACTTTATACACACGAAATCATTCTTGGTCCTACTAAAAATTAATAATAATAATAATAAATCTAATTTATATATTATAATAATAAATTCAATAATAATAAATATAATATAATATAATAATAATTTAATAATAATAATAATATATAAATATTTAATTAAATATATAAATATTATAATAATAAATAATTATGAATAATTAATATATTATTATTATTATTTATATTTAATTATTATATATTTATTAATACTAAAATAACTACTATTTACTATTATAAACAAACTAACTTCTACTACTAATTCTACTACTACTTATACTTAACACTATATTATATAACAACTACTATCTACTTAACTATTACTAACTACTAACTACTAATAATAATAATGAATAATAAATAATTATAAATAATAATTATAATATAATAATAATCATAATATTATAAATATAATAATAATTAAATTTAATATATATAATAATATAATAATAATTATAATTTTATTTATATAATTATATTATATAAATAATTAATTAATAGTAATACCTATCTTATTTATAATGAAATGTTAAACCTCGAGTAATGTTACATGAAGTTTAAATAATAGATAAATCGACAATTGGAGGATAAAATAACAGACATTAATTTGGAAGGAAGAAAATATGAGAAAATAAACATAAATAGAAAATGGGTTTTGGAAAAGTAAACTTATGAGTAAAGAGAAAATGACTTAGGAGAGTAAACTGATATTATTAATAAATAGAAGTCATATAATATAGTTTATAGAATAATAATAAAGTTATAGAATAATAAATAAAATAATAATACATAATACTATAATATTAATAAAATTATATATATAAAAAATATTTATTATGAATCATAAACTTTATCAGTAAAATTAATAAATATCATAAATAAAAATAATTAATTACAATAGATTATATATATTAAAACTTTTAGAGTAGAAGAAGCTACTATTATAGATTGATTTTTCATCTCCCAATATCCTGACACTAACGATTCTCTTCATAATACAAATGGAGTATATTTCTACATATCTTATAATAATCTCTTACTGAAGGAAATATATTTTGTGGAGTGTGTAATAAAGATTATTGACTTATTTTATCAGTAATTTACGGATTTACATCAAGATTAAATATCAGATCTACTTATTTATAATGGTGGCAAAATTGGAACAAACTCAAAAATTGGAGCGTTACGATTGTTAAAATTATCCACATAGTTAAAAGAATATTAAATGATACGTGAAGTCCAAGGGAGATCAAAAAGATAATATTTTTATGAGCTGCAATTAAAAGATTTTAAATTATATTAAAGAATGAGCCATTTGATAGACACGTGTGATGATGTATTTGCAAAATTTATTTATTCGTTACGGAGAGAGCTGAAAATAAAATAATAATAAATATTGAAGAGTCATTATGTAATAAGAGTTTATTTATAAAACCTAAACCCCTTAGTAGAACTATGCGAGGTCAGCCACCCTAAATAGTCAACAAGAAATCCATTCCTTTCCTTTTTTGCTTGCATTTGCATTAGTGGGAAGCCAATTATATAGAAAGTAGATGAATAATATAATTTAATACTTTTATTAGACACTGACACTTAAGAAAGTCAATGCTACTATAGTGAGAATAAGATTCATAATGGAAATGGCTGAAGATTTTTTGAGGCTCTAATGGGATAAATGAAAGATAATATGCTTAAAGAATAATATACTAACTCTGAGTAAATGAGAGTGGAGACTGAAAAAACCCTACTACATTAGAATAGTTGTTTTAAATCATACTAAAATGACACAGTCCATATGAAACACTCAAATAAAAACTCCATAGGGGACGATTAACTCCAGTAATAATAATATATGCATATTACTAGAGTGAGTAGTTAATTAATAAATAGGAGTTATGGAGTTCGGGCAGAAGGAAGAAGATACTGATACTTTATAAGGGGAAACTGACAAACCCATAAACACAGTATGAAACTGACCACAAGCATATAAACACTCTGTATGAAATGTATATGATATTTTAATGAATAAATAGGGTATTTATATGTATCTAATAATAATTATCCATTTTCAAGACAACCTAAGGAGAAAATAATTAAAAATAATAATTATTAATTTAGAATTATGTAAATTAAGTATATAAATTTAATTACTAATGATAGTATATATAATTATAATAAATTATAATATTATAATAATTAATTAAATTATCTAACTACTTTACTAAATAATATAAATTAATAATATAATATAAATAATCGAAATTAAATAAGTTTAATCACAATTACATTAATGTGTAATGTTTAACTTTTCATGTTATTATAATAAGTCCATAATAAGAATGATTATTATTATATTAAGGGTATTATGAGGTAACAGTTATTTACCTAATTTAGCGTTTGCACGTACATTATATATTAATATTATATTTATATTATATATTATTATATATTATTTTATAATATATTATATATATATAATTTAATTATATAATATATATATTATATATAATATTATATATATATATATTAATATAATAATTAATATATATATATTATTATTATTAAGTATATTTAATTATAATAATATAAGATGTTTGACTTTTCCAGAGATAACGTGAAGATCTCAATAATGAAAAATAATTCTATTAAAATGTGAATTATCATGATTTTAGGTAGTAATACATTAGTAAATATATACTTATATACTTTGAGACCAGATCCATAACTATTTATGTTATAATTAAATGTATATAAAAGAAATGTATGAAAAGAAATTTAGAGATATATAATTATTTATTTTATGAGTAGCTTCACATCTATAGTCTTTTATAAAAAATGTAAATATATAAGTTTATAGGTACTCACTTATTTTATATTCAGATTTTAAAATTGATGGATTAACGTAATAGTTATTATTTGAGTAGAGACGTCGGATAGGATAATAATATAATATTTGATATTTAATATTATGATTTTTTATATATTATATTAATTTATTTATGATCCTATCCGGGGTGGGGTCTTCGGCCCCCCCTCTATATCATTACCCCTATAACATCAGTCCCCCGCTAAAGTGGGGTCTCTACACGCTTACACTGTGTCTACTCAAGACTCAGTGTAGGTGGAGTATTTTTAAAATAAGAGATATTAATCACATCATAAATTATTATAGTAAAATTAAATACTATAACGAAAATTAAATAATAAATAATGAAATAAAAATAAAAAGTAAAATAAAATCACAAATTTTAAATATTCATTTTATTCAGTTAAAATATAATAATAATTATAAATAATATTAATTAAATATAATATAATAATAATTAATATAAATTAAATAATATATTTAATTATAATTATATAATATATAAATTAATAATATAATATATAATTAATAATAATTAAGAATTAATAATATAAATATACAATAATATATAATATAATAAATAATAATAAATAAATTAATTAATTATAAATATAATTAAATAATTTCAAAATTTATATAATAACTATCTAATATAATAATAATATATTAATATATAATGAATAATAATATAATTAAATTAAATAATAATTGCTAAATACTTTTTAATAAATAATAATATTAATATCAAGTATAAAGATAATACATTTATAAATTATGATCGACAATTTAGGCCATAATTATTATGTTTATTTTCATAGATATATATTCTACAAATAATACGCTAAGTAATTTTTAATAGATAAATTGCCTACATAAAGATAAAATACTCGACAATTACTCAGTGATTTTACTTATCTGAGTGAGAAAATTCTTTCTACCCTTAATATTAAATGACCGGAGCCTCATCTTTATAAATATTTCTCTAACTATATATATATATATATTTAATAAAATATATATTACTAATATATATATATTAATATTTATATAAATATTATAGAATATATAGAATTGATATTAGTAATTAATATATAATAATATTATATATATTATTATATATATTTTAAATATATATATATATTATATATATATATATATTATATTTAATATATATATTATAATATATATTAATATATTAATATTGTATATATATATATATATATATATTTATAAATATTATTATATATAATAATATATATATATATAATAAAATATTAATAATATTATAAATTTATTATCTATATATATACTATAAATATAAGTATAATATATATTACATATATATATATATATAATATATATTATATAATATATATTATATTAATTTATATATATATATTATATATTTATTATATATTATATATTATAATTATATTATATATATTATATTTACTTACCGTATATATAATATGTGATTAAAATATAATATATATTATTAATTTAGTAATATAGTATATATATATATGTATAGTTAATATATATATATATTACTATATATATATATATATTAATGATATATAATATATATATAATATATATATATATAAATATCTACTATAATAGACTATAATATAGTATAATATTATATATTTAATATATATATATCTCTTATTAATATATATATATATATACTATATATATAATATATATATATAAATATATTATATATATATATATTAATATATATATATAAAATTTTAAATTATAACTTTATTAAGCAAATATATTATATATATATTTATTAAAATATATATTTTATATAATTTATATAATAATTATATAATTATTTAACAATTTAATAAAAATATAATAGAAAAAATATAATGAGCAAAAAAGTGATGCCTAAAATAAAATAAAATAAATAATATATTAAAATAAAAAATCTCAAAAATAAAAATAAATCACCTCAACTGACGGTATTCTAGAGAAATTATAAGCTACCTAGATCACGATGATTGAAAATTATTGTGAGTTTCAAATAAATAAAGGTTTTAATCGAAACTATAGAGTATCGGAGGTCATTATATTATCAATATAAATATTGTTCTACACATTATATTAATTTTCACTATATTTTACTTATATAAAAATAATTCATTAATATATAAACTGAGTAAATAGAACATAATCAATATTATACCTAAGAATTTTTATATATAAGAAAGTACATTTTAGAAAAAAGTAATAAGAAAGTATATTTACCGTAGTTAGTTTTCTAGTGAGTACTGAGTGACCAAGTTAAGTACCTGAGGCCGAACCGTGTGAGGATACTTAATCTAAAAAATGATAATGAGTTCTCGAGATACGGAAGTTCGGCCGTGTGAGCAAGCTGATTATCTCATCGGTTAAACATCCCTAATATATATATATAATTATTAATATATGAGTATGATATTATATAAATAATATGATCTATATTATATATTATATATTAATATTATATATTAATAATAATATATATAATATTATAATTATATATTATATATATTAAGTTATTATTATATTTATATATATATAATATTCAATATATATACTATATTATATATATATATTAATATATATATTAATATATATATATAGAATATTTATTATATTTATTTAATATAATAATATTATTTATACGTAATTCAATTGTAATAAGTAATTGAGGAATTTTTTTTTATATGAAAATATGTTATGTAATAAAGTACAGAAAATATCATATCAATAGTTTTCGATCAGATGATATGTCTAAACTAATAATATTGCATACAATACTACATGGACATATAGCAAACTGATTAGTAAATCTATTATGATTCTATTGATATTATAAGAGTAATAATACATAACATTCGTACGAATTAAGAAATAATAATCAATGACATATACATCTAAATACATAAACATATATTCAGGTATACTACTACATCCTCAATAAATCATCTATAATATAAACAATAATCACTCAGAAAATACTAAATTATATATCATCATATAACAATATATACAGTACACTTAGATATCATTATAAATAATTAAATGAATATATAACATAATATCAATCACAATTTATTAATCATACTTACACTAATCAATATGTACTATAGATCACAAATAATGCACATCTAATACATGATAATAAAATAATCAGTTATGAAACACTTAAGAAAGTTATATAATGTATCAAAGTATGATTATTTATATATCCTTGTAGATGTCAAAAAGTATTATATAACAAATCACCTTTGCAAATTGCTTACCAAATTTATGATAAAATTATTCGTCTCTATAAAATGTCGTTTCTATGACCCGTCATTCTCTACTAGTTTCAGAGAACGAATAATCTTATATATATAAACGACAACAACTAACTTTCTACTCAACTTTAAAGTTTTCAAGCAATTCCTTATAGACAACAAAGTGTAGTATTTAATTTGCAACCCTAATTAATTGAATATATTATAATATATTATTAATAAATTATATATAATTATTAATATATATATATATATATATATATATAGGTATAATATACATATAATATACATTAATATCATATACATATACATCTACATATACATAATACATATACATATATACATATAATATCATACCATATACATATACAATATTATATAATATATTATAAATAGTAATTATATATATATATTTTTTATTATTTATTGTTAATATAATATAATATATATAAATATTAATATAAAAATATATTATAAAATTATATATATATA
>JABUQX010065549.1:12500-22500 GCA_015478945.1 Trachelipus rathkii | reverse complement strand
TAATTATAATATAATTATACTATATATATATATGTATTATTTATATATATATATAAATTAATATATTATATAAATATTAGTATATATATATATTATATAGTTAATTATAATAATATATTTATATATATATATATTAATTATATTATATATATATATATTTATATATTTAATATAACTACCGCAAGAGTATGTATCAGTCTTCCAGGTACGTCACCTAACTGCATATATAATAATATATAATATATAATATAATATTAATAATATATATATATTTAATAGAGATATTAGAGATAGATTGATAAGAAGAGAGAGATGTAGTAGAGAATAATGTGGATCAACAATCATTTACACATTGTAAAAAATAATTGAAGAAAATAAAAGAGAATGAAGAATATAAATTATAATATTATTAGTGTTTTATATTTTGGAATTGCATAAGGGTTTATGGATAGATATTATATTAATATTAGGGAAAGCTCTAAGGACAGTATGTTATTAGTGATATTAATATGTTGAGTGTTGAGTTGAGATCTTCTTGAATGAGAATCAAAAAGTATGTATGTAACGAGGAGTGAGAGATAGAATTATAGCGTGGTATCAGAGAACACTATTAATGTGGAACGAATATTGAAGACGAGTAGTAATTAGGTTTTATATATTTGGTGGATTACATTATTAATGCGTTGAATAGTGGGAAAGGTTATTGTTGGAATTTTTACTTCTACGATATTTGGGAATCACACTAATAATCTGTTGATTCTTTTAATATCTTATATTTTATCTCACTATATTTGATTAAGAGCGTTATTAAAAAGAGTGATTTTGAATCAAAAACGGGGATAATATACGAAGAATATACGATAGTGCGGATGGGAGAAATGTTGTTTGTAAAGTAGGATCGGTTTTGTAGATTTTACCTTTGACAGGAAGTTTGATAAACTTTAGACTATTAGTAGAAATAATATGGTATAGAGCAGCTGGTAAACTTCTATATTATTGATAGATTATTTAATTATTAACTCAAATGGTAATATCGAGGGCACTTATAATATAAGTAAACTATATAAATTAAATATTCAATATATAATCCGGTAAAACAATATTATAACTAACCCTTACCTATCCAAACTTAAAAGCAAGTAAAATCACAACAACTTAATCTAAATGCTATGCATTTATCCTTTTTAACTCTATACTCACTGGGTTACTAAGCCATAATAGGAGTGAATACTTATCTGATACATAGTATATAGATATAGATTAAGATAAGATATAACCTAAGATAGAGTAGATAGTAGATTAAGATAAGAATAGTGAATATAATTAGAGTAATTTAAATAGGTAATAGAGATTGATATCGAAAGACTAACGAATAGATAGATAGATAGATAGAATAGATACGATCACGCAATATAGTATTAAGTAGATGATATAGTAGGATAAAATTAAAATTCTTTCTCACATTTCCTAATTTTATTCGTACGTTTTTACTAAAGTGTAAGCGATAATTTAAGTTCCGTTAGATTATTATCGTGTATATCTTTATCTATCGTTCACAAGTTATTAATTGACTAGGCAATGGCACAGTATAATAATTTATAAGAAAATATACTTAGCTTTGTAATTCTATATAGATTAGAATTTTACTCTAAGGAACAGAGTAGGAAGGAAGTTTAAAAATTCGCCTTCTTCATCTAAAATTTAGTCTGACCGAAAGTAAATTATTAGTTTACTTCCTTAAAATTTATTTTATAAATCAATTTCTTTTTTCTTTTCATATTAATAATTTAATAATATATATGTAAACTTTAACATTTAATTTTATATTTAATTAAAAAGTAACAAATAATTGGGTAGTATAGTATAAGCTACACTACCCTATCATAACTACCTTAAATATGTGTAAATTAACGCTATCTCAGATACAATTATATATTAATATATATAATATTATAATATATATTATATATATAATATTAATTATATATATATATAATATATATTAATATAATATATATATATATATATATATAATATATATATATATATATATATATTTATATTATATATATATATCATATAATCATATAATATATATATTAATATTTAATATATATATATATATATTATATATATATATTAATAATATATATATCTACTCATTTGATAATCTATTATACTTTGACATTTTTATTTCATGAGAGATATAAAACAAATGTTCCTTATTAGATAATATAAGTCAACGTTTATCTTAAGGATTAGCTAAGTAAGTGAAATTATGAATATACTTACTAACTTAACTTTAACTTACCTAAATAAATTTTATATTAACTACTTAAACTTTTATTTATAACTACTACTACTACGTTACCTAAAACTTATATAAACTTACACAATACTTAACTAACTATATTACTATAAATTGTATATTCGCTAATTGTAACTACGTCATACTTAAGTTTATTGTACTTATTCCTTAACTTAGTGTTTTGTTTGATATAATGATTGAGTGTGTATTTGATTACATTGATACATTAAAGGTAGAAACATGTGAGGGCTAGTGGACATTTCCTTCTCTCTCGGAACGTGTAGTTTGATGTGTCTATTTTTGTCATCATGTTCTTATGGATTTATATTTACACTTTCTCTCTTAAAACTTTTATTTTTGACAAGACGCGAGAACAACTTTTTTAATTTTGTGACACTTGACGGTGCTTACCTTTTTTTATCTTGTGTGTACTTTTCACAAATCAGGCTTATTCGTAGGGTGTCAGTGGCGCGTACATATATATATTTTAAGTGCGAGGTGCACACCTCATTAAATTTTTGAATCTTACCCTTTGCCCTGCCCTACATGATATTTTGAGGAAGCTATTCCAAACGCTTATTTCTAAGTGAGGAGTGAGAATCCCTATAAATTTTGTGTAATTTGAAGAATACATACTATATAAATTTATTTTGGTGGAGAAGAACCTGACTATAATTTTATTTTGGAGAGAAACCCTAAATTTTTTTGAGAGATAAATCCCTATAATTATTTATTGGTAGTGAACTCACAGTATTTATTTATTGAAGAACCCAAATTTTTTTTTTGAGAATCCACTTATAAATTTTTGAGAGAGCAACTACCGTAATTTTTTATTTATGGTCAAACTACTCTAATATTTTTATTTATTGGGGCAACTATCCTTAGATTTATGTGAGCACACCTTATACCGAGAATAAGGGTTGCGCCAAGGTTAATGCGTGATTCAATGACCGGTTTGTTATCGTTTATACCTACTCTCAAACCCTATTTTTTACGACTCAATAATACCCTTTGGTCTTCTCACTATTGAGGTCAATTATTGTGACCCATCCTAATTTCGTACCAACCCTTTATTGTCTTCCAGGGGTCATCTTTATTATGACTACCCACACTACTAATATATTATTTTAGGCTATTACCTTTAAGGGCTTAGCCTATTTTTGATTGAGTCTTTTACCTATTGTTTGAAGTCAATGATATTATCGGTACCTTGATCACCTATATTGCCATATACGTACATGGAGTATCATTTTTGTGAGCCTACACATCAGTTAATATTTATTGAGGCTACCCTTTTTAGAGGGGTCTTTAGCCTACCGTTTTTATAGTCTTTTAACTATATATTGAGTTTGACTAAGATATTTTCAGGCACTTATTAGACTTGCTCAGATCCATGGGTCAATTTTGGCCCACGGTAATGTTTTGTCCTTCCTTTGTGTCTTTAGGGGCTTTGCCCTTTTTGATGTCTTAACCTGTATTGTTTGACATCGGTACTTCCTCAGGGCTTCTAGGGTCGTGGATCCGCATTCCGGTAAGGCTTGCCAGATATCTGGCTTTCTTATTCACAATTTATTTGCTCCCGAGCGCCAATTTTTGCGAGTTCGAGTGCTGGCAGACTAAATCCTCCGTCTCATAGTATTCTCGTGTCCTAACTTTTGATACCTCATCGCAGGAGTTTTGTTGTTAGCACTTTGAAGATTTACTAGATATATTCAGTGTATTCTTGAAATTTTTAATTTTGAATCATTCTATGAGTGCCGGGTGAGTGCCTATGGTGCAGATTGCCAAAAGGAGTATTGAGTAGTAGCCAAAATTAAGTAATAGACACACATAAAGTTGCCAAGTGGAGTGCCAATGTAGTGCCAAGTTGATGATATGTGACAAATCAAACTTAGTGTTTACCTATTGTTTCTAGAGGTTGCGACATTTAATTGCAAAATAATAACTTAGTGCCACTTGTTTATCAAGAAGCTCCTTATTATTAACTCTAACTATCAACATCTTTAACACTTTATTTTCAGATGAGTGAGACTGCTTAATATAGGGTATGGACCTAACTCGGCACGTTAGAGAATTATTGAAAGAGATAAGATGATGATAGAATCGGCATTTGAGAGAAGATTGTATATTAACAAGTTGCTCTAGGCTATTGTCTTTGACTAACTTTACTATTGATAAGTTATGTTCACATATTTCTCAAATATATATCACACTATAGTATGAGTACACACATTATTAAACAAGAACATAAACACTATCACTATATCGTGAATACAGACACCTGTGATATAATGACACTTATTACACACTATGGTAAACTAACTATATTAATACATCGATACTATACAGCTTACGTCTACTAATAAGATACTCAATTATACACTTAATACACTCTACATATAATACTCTATGATTATTTTGACCTAGTAGCCTCAACTATATTGATATGCCATATATCAAACTTTTGATAATGCTCCATCAAGCATTAATTAGCTTATCCATTGATGCCGTATCTCAACTATATTGAAACGGTTCCTATCTTTGATGAACTCATCTTTTTGAATGAAGTCATGTTACTTTGAATACATCTATAATTGATGATTCATCTTTTTGTCTACCTTCCTAGATCAATTAAAGTACATGATCACTCAAAAGGACGTCACAGTCACATAATCTCTCGTCAGTTAGAAGTCCCCACGATATCCTCCTAAGCACCCGCTAGGTTGACTGTATACTACGCCCGCGTGATTCACATTCCGCCGCCGTGCCCGCTCAGCGCAATATTTTCGCGCACAGCACTGCTCCCCGTGCCGCGTGCGCGGCCTGCACGTGGGAACTCCATACTATCCAAAATTCACGCGTGCGATTGAAAAGAAGTATGATATCTATTGTTAAATCATAATTCACTAATAATGAGAAATTTCAAATACTCCTTATAAAACATTTTTATTAAAAACATTTTATTGTGACAAACCTTAATAAAAATACTGTTAAACTCTAAATTACTAGAGAGATAAGATCACCATCTTTATTATTGTTTTTTTACTTAACATTCTATATTATTTAATTTATAAATTTATAAATAATATATGTAAGTGCTACCCAGATTTATATATACACAGAATGCTGAGATAATATAAACATTTTATATTTTAATCTAACAATTGTCCACGATAATTATTTTATATTAAAACATTAACATTTTGTACATACCTTAAAAGGCAGTAATCAGTATAACCAAATAGAGGTGTACCTAAAGGGAATTAATATCGTATACTTATTTATAGTTTTAACTTTGAGAGTTCTTAACTCAGCTTTAACTTCAACATACATTAGGTGAATTGCTTTAACTCACTGCTTTAACTTGCATTTTATTAACTTCACTTATTTTATTAACTATTAACATATACACTTAAAGCTAAGTATATAAATCAGTATAAATCATAATAGAGGGTGCCTATACACCTAAGGGATTTATAAGTATGCTTTTATGATTTTTACTGCTTTACTGCTTTAAACTCATTCCTCTATTAACTGTGAGCTTTAAAACTTTCCTGCTTTAAATAACTTAGTCTTATTAACTTTCTGACTTTACTGCTTTAACTTCTGCTTTATAAGTACTTGTTATAACTTTGTCTGCACTTTATACTTAGCTTTTATCTTCCTGCTTTTAAGCTTAGAACTCATATGTTTTACTGCTTTAACTCACATATATTTTAATTAACATTACAATACTAAAGCAGTAAATTCAAGTAAATCAAATATGAGAGTGTGCCTATATAACACCAGGGGTGGATTAGTATAGATTTTGTTTTACTACTGTGACTATCATCATAGCTATACTTCTGCTTTAACAGCTTGTTAAGACTTTTCTGTGAGCTTTACTGCTTAAATTATTCTGCTTTTACTGCTTTATAACTTTTCTGTGCTTTACTGTTTAACTTTCTGCTTTAATACTATAGCTTATAACATTTCCTGCTTTACTTAGCTTTATAACTTTATATGTTTATACTTAGCTTTATACTTACTATAAATATTTATAACACATAACATACATGCTATACCTTAAAGCAGTAAAATTAGTAAATCTAATAGATAGTGTGACCTAAGCACCTAAGTGAGGGGTGAGGGAGTTTAGTATGCTTTTTGTATTATACTCACTCATTAAGTACTTTACTGTGAGCTTTTTAATCACTTAATGTATTACTTAGTATTATATCTATATAATGTTTTAAAGCTCATGGTTTTACTGTGAGCTTTACATCATATGTTTATATACTCATTTAACTCATAATATGCTATTTATAATACTATTAGCTTTATAAACTTCAATAATATTTATTCAATAAAAATTATTTTAATACTATTTTATTTATTTTATTTAATTATATTTTATATTTATTTTATTAATATTATTTATAATTTTTATTATTTAAATTAATTATTATATACTTAGTGTATTAATTTACTTCATTGACCTATTGTTATATTATATTTAGAACACACAATACACACAATTACATCACACATATATATATATATATACAACACGACTACACACATACACAACTAACTCAACTAAACAACACTATTTATAGCAACTCCACTATTCACACTAATACCTAACTCAATCCTGAAATACACACATACACTTTGACCCCAACATTTTCCGATAGACACTTACATTGAAATTTACACTTATACAAACGCGGTCACACACACATACTCACTCCAAAACTTATTACAACTATTCACAACATTCTACTTAGACATATTATACACACATATTCACTACTGACACATTATATACATTGTTAACCGCGTAGACGCACTGTAGCTATTACTCATTACTCATCACAACATCACATACTACACACTCACACTAATCATCACTAACACACACACATAACACAGCACACACACTAACCCACACCCTACTCAATATATCACAGTATTATTACTAAATCAATCACTCTTAACACAAAAATGTTGTTATATTTACTTACACACGCAGATTACTTACACTCACACTAGAATTTTAAACTTTCACAAGTATATTTATGAATTATTATATACTATCTCAGGGGGCCTGCATATATATTATATATATATATAGTATGATATTATATATACAGAATTTATACTTTTACACTCGCACACAGATATTACTTAAACTTCATACAATATAATATAAATATATATATATATATATATATATATATATATATATATATATATATATAACAGATTTTATATATTTACGATCCTACAAATACACAGATTTACTTACACTACAACAGATTTTACACTCACAAACAGATTTACTTACACACAGATATAAACTTACACTTACACTAACACATGATTTACTTAACACTCAAGGCACAACACACCACACTACTAATTATATAAATTATATATATACTGCCAGATATTTTTGCTTTTTCGACTACTTGCAACACAGCTATCAATCTATCATCACAACAGATTTGCTGATAGAGTGATATTTTTTATTAAACATTTTATTTATTTCTTCTTCCATTATTTTTATAAATATCATTTTTTATTTCAGCAAGCAATTTCCTCACGAGCATTTGCCCTATTTTGATTAATTTCATATTTATTATTACAAATGGACATTTATAGAGAAATTTATTACATAAGAGTTGAGTTATCTTTGTTACAACTTATACTCTATAAATGAAATAAATTTAATTCTCAGTATCTAATCTTAGAGCGAGGGAAGTGTACACTTGACTAACTGGAGTTTATATTACTGCATCTTGATAGTTATATAGTGAGCAGTTTTTTATGAGACTTCCAAGTTTTAAACAATTAACTTTTACTAAAATTTTATGAAAATTTGTTATTAAAAGCATATATTTTACGTCACCTTAAAGGCAATAATCAGTAAGGGGGTCAGCCAGCCTACACCCCCTACACCCAAGCTATGATAGAGTTGCTCATAAATTAGATGAAAAGTATAGCGATCCATATAAAGTAATGAAAATAACAAATAAGTTCTTCTCTGCTAACATAACATGTAATTTTATTAAAATCTTTTAAGTTCTTATTTAAAAATAACAATTATTCAGAAAAATATAAAAAAATTACATAATATAATAATATTCGATCGATGTTAACTAAAAATATTTCAAAGTTTTTTAAATAATTCGGATTTCTTTATAATTTAGGTTCATTTTAATTACATCAAATGTACATTGACAATACTCCGAAGAAACACAATCCACCAGCACTCCTTCAAGATACGACTGGCCTCATCTCTTGTACAATTGTTGAACATAATTACTTGGTCTGAATTTTAGGATAATCTTTTTGTAGCCCGGGCGATTTAGGCCTAATTCCAGGTCAATATATATTTTCAAAACTGACCTTTTTCTGTAAAATGTGTGCATACTACTTAGGCCTATAATTTAGGCCTAAATTTAGGAAAAGCCTTTTTGTATCCCATGCCGATTTAAGCCAGGTCAAAAGTAATTCCAGTATAGACAAGAATCATTGTTATTATTATATTTTTATAAAAAATTCATATTTAAAACTGAAGACATGCTGATGCGGTAAGATCCTTTAGAGTAAGAGAAGATGTTTTTCTTATCTTGGATTGGTCGGATGTATACCTTTAATTCTATTATGACTCGTAATGTGATTGGTCGAGAAATTTATTTATTCGCTTTTTGAAAATTACCGCTCTTTTTGTTTCTTTAATTGTATTTGAGCAGGGTGTGTTTATTATCCTTTTAGACCCCAACTCCTTTTAAAATCATAGTCATTTTTGCTGTTAAGCGGTGCACAAGTTATCTGTTTTGTATTAAAAGTGTTTTATTTTTACTAAGTGTATATCATATTTAAATAAATACTACATTGGGGAATAATTATTAATTTCACTAGAATAGATAATAATTAGTTCACTAGATTATAGTAGATCAGTGAACAAAACGCAAGAGCTCCGCAAAGCGCGACCGGTGCGGAAACCGACGCATGACAACCTCGCGGCGTAATATACTATCCGCGTTCGCGCGCGAAGTATTATTTTTCTTATGACCCGCTGTATATTAACCTTTCATTACAGCATTTTTGTATTTTCAAGATATATCTTTTCCTAATATTAAGAATCGTAATCAAGTCGTAGGTGTTTACACAGCTCATAGAAATCCCGTAAATGATAAAAAAAAAATAGTTTTAAGTTTCTCTTTGAAAAATTTATTGTTGAAGAAAATTTTTTTGGTTTTGTAAGAAAAGTCAGTTTGTTTTATTATCCTAAAGTTATAATTCCCTGAGGGAAATAGAACAAATACTTCGGCTGTGACGTAGGCCATGTTCCTCTTTGTGGTATGCCTTAAGATCTTATTACTTTAAGGCATATAAAACAAGTTTTATATGCTTTAAAGCTACACCTACATAGGAACACCCATGTTAATGTATAGAAGTTGGTTTTATATGCCTAAAGTAATAAGATCTAAAGTTAAAGCAGTAAATGCAGAATAGTTAGAAACAGATTTCAAAGCAGAAAGTTAAAAAGCAGTAAAGGCAGAAGTTAGCATAAAGCAGAAAGTCTTAAATCAGTAAAGCAAGAAAGTTGAAACAGTAAAGCAGTAAAACACAAGCATACCCCCCCCCCTTGGTGTTAGTCACACCTCTATTGATGTACTGATTTACTGCTTTTAAAGGTAT
>JABUQX010065549.1:0-7500 GCA_015478945.1 Trachelipus rathkii | reverse complement strand
AACATCCCTAGTAGCCAAGATGTTTAATGTGTGAGAAATGCAACGGCGATGTTTAGGTAGGCTAAGGGCATCATGTTCTTCAAGCAGATTTTCTAGCTGGAGAGGTTTTGTCTGTAGAACCTCTGTGTCACTAATTTGCTCAATCTCTTCAGGCGTAACCACTATCTCTGCAATCGATACCTGTTTCTTTTTCTTCGTCACCCGTTTTCTGTGATGAGTATCCACCGAAGAGCTGCACAGAATTTGCACCGTTATTCTTTGCCCCTGTAAAAAAGCCCCCCAAAGCAGAAAACCTGAAGATAATTTTTTTTTTAATTTAGTTGTTTCCTTATTAATTTGGAGTTAAAATTTTTTTCAGCATTACGTTATTTTTTTATATTGATTTTTACTGACCTTATTGCTCAATGACAAATAGTTGATGAATATCCGTAAGATTGTTGGCTAGGACTGTGCTGGTCTGAGACACAGATAACTCTCTACAGGCAAGACAGCCTTCTCTCTCTTCAAAGTATTCAACATTAATCCAGTGAACCGTCATGCCCAGAAAACCTCTGCTGTTCCCAGTCCAGCTGTCTGCGGTTGTGGCCACATAACTGACCTTACTGATAATGTTGATTAAATCAGCCTTCTCTATTTTACATATGACATCAAGATTCCTCATCACTTTTCTTCTGGAGGGGAGGTGGAAATTAGAGTTCAGGTAGGACAGGAACTCGGCAAAAAAATCAGACTCCACAATGTGAATAAGCCAAATCATGCAACAGAAATCTAGAAGCAAAAATATTTGATGAGAAATGGTATTGATGACAAAAGAAACTTGATATTTCAAATTCTAATTTTTTGGTATGGACTGTATTTTGTTAGTTTTATAAACTGGTAGTTGTGGCACCACTTATAGTTAACCTGTATTTAAAATAAAACACTTACTTGTAAAGCAACTCAAGAGCTCTCTTTTGTTTGTATATTTTCGACATAGACTGGAGAATGGTGGTCTGACGCTTTTTTGTTGGATGTCTCACTGTCTGTTGAGCAGCTCCGATCCAGCTTTGACCCTCCTTCAATTGCAGTACACAACTCGCCAAGAAGAATGTTTTTGAAAAAGTTTCAAAAATAAATCCCTTATACATGCAAATTAAATATTTGAAATGTTTAATGGTTGAATTTTATAATTAAAAAAAAAAAAAATTCAAATAAAAAAGTATCGGTGAAGTTAACTTACAACAAGTAGTGCGATTTCAATATGCGATTTGTATTCTTCATAAGTTGTTGTAAGTCTTAATTTAAAGTGGTTTTTGTTTTTTTTTTTATTGTATATAATTTTTTTTTTTTTTTTTTTTTTTTTTTTTTACATTGGGATCAAAGAATCATTGAATTTTATTTTATGGTTCATTTTCAGTATTTTAACTTTCCTTGTACATCACTTCATTGCCCCTTCAATATACGTCCTTTCTGTCCTTCCAAAGGCTTTGACCACTCTCTAAGTAATATGTCAGCATTTTCGCAAAAACTGCCAATTTTAAACTACATGGAGATAAGATTATTTGTTCATTTAAATGGAACCAAACAGGAAGGTAGCACGAAAAAATAATCAATAACAATTTTTAACCAATAGGTTTAATAAGAGCCCCCCTATATATATATATATAATAATATATATATATATATATATATATAGGGCAATAGCAAAAAAAAAATTTTTGATAGTTATTATGTGCAGTTTTTTTTATCTAATATAATATATATATATATATAATATAATATAAGTTCAGGGAATGCAGAAATAACATAGCTGTAATTGAAAATATTAACATTATTTACAAAGTAATTAGGACTGGAATTTTGAGTTATAACGACTTATTTCAATCACTCACGATTTATATATGCAAATTTCTTTAAATTCTAACGAAATAAATATTCTAATCTGTTTTACTAAGTTATAAAACACAAAAAGAATAGTCCATACTTCACAGAATAGACGCGCCATTATTCTTTCAGAGCTTTCCAACACACAACATCGTAATATCACCAGATTAGTTAACCTCTTTGCCGGGGCGATAGTCATTCGGGTAAAGTGTTGCTTAAAAATACGATAAAAAGTGAGGAATTAAAAATAAGATAAGAAGAATTAAAGTTTTTTTTAACATCTTTGGTGAATCCTAATATAATCAATAATAATATAAATAATGGTAAAGTCATAATTAGTCTTAATCGTTGAACACTAATACGGTAATAAACAAGTTGGATATGTAAGAATTAACTACTAAGTAAGGTTGCATATTTTAAACCTTGTAGTCAAGTATTTTGATAACTCAATATTTATGTTAAAATAACTAATAATATATAACAATACACAAATTTAGTAATGTTAATGCACTCCAGTAACGATCTGCTCTTGTAAATATCTTGGTAAACTCAGAAATAAAGAAAAATATAAGAGAGGAAAAGAAGGGCGCATCTAGTGAGAGTGATTGCATAATTTAAGTAGTCCCTTAATTAAATAATTTGTAAATATCTTATAAATTATAAAAACTGTAAAATATTATAATATATAATTTAAACTATAGTACAATTTAGCTAAGAATAAGATATGATAAGCCAAAAAAAATTTATTGAAATAACATTAAAAAAGAAATTACTAATATACTAACTATAATAGTACAAATACAGCATTGTGCAACTAGCTATAGATAACCCTATAAATATAAATACTCACTAATACCCAATTATAAATATTAAAATATATATATAATTAATTATAAATAATATAATTAAAATTAATAATTAATTAATATACATTATATAATATTATTATATAATAATATTATAATTTATAAATTAAATATATACTAATTATATAATAATATAAATAATAAATATATATAAATAATAATATAATAATAATACATTATATAAATTAATAATTATATATGATATCAATATATTAAAATAATTAATATATATAATATAATATAATAAAATATATATTAAATAATAATAATATTTAAATAAATAATATAATTAATAATAATTATAATATATAATAATTTATAAATTTAATATTATACCATATAACAAATATATCCTCACCTCTAATACATTCCAACACTATAATATAATTCAATCACTTATATCCACAACATAATACTTCATATATAATATAATATTATAAATAAATACTTAAATAATATTAATAACTAATAAATGATATTTATCTAATGAAATATTTTAATTATAATAAATTAATAATAATATATAAATATAAATAATATTAATTAATATAATTATGGTAGAGTATACCAATAACCCTACAAATAACGTTGATTATTAATAGTTAACTCACTCTATATAAACTATTAGGATGATTTATAATTTCCCTAATATAAGAAGTCTATTTAATGTTAAGTTAGCAATATAGTACATTTATGATGTGAATAGTTTAGAATACACTATATAGTGAAAATAATAATAGACTAACACCACTTATAAACTTATGTATAGATCTAAAAATAGTCAATAAACAGTTAATAATAATTGGTAAAGTCGTCGAATTTTCCAGGTTCATGATAAGTAAATATCGGTAATAATATTAAGTTTATTAAAATATTGTTATTTAATTAGTTCTATTTTAGATGTTAGTGATATACATTTTCAGTTATTTTCATTTATATTAAGAATAAAATTAGAAATCATAATCAGAAAACTGATATTGTGAAATAATCTATATAACATATCTACTTTTATTGAAATAACATAGAAATTTGTTATAATTGATTTTATAAATTAATAAGTTTAGTTTTTAATTAATCTTTATAATTTTAACATACAAAAAATTATGTTAATAAGAATAATAATTATCTTTATATAATAGAAAATGCAATATATTTAATATAAAATATAATATAATAACTAATAATAATTAATATTTCTAAAAAATATTATTTACTAATGAGGTATGGATTTATATATTTTTAATACGGATTGTGAGATAAATTTTTATTGACCTTTTTCACATAATAAGCTCTCTACACTTAAATAGTATTATTACATATAAATGTCTACAGAGTTGAGGTAAAATAGTATCTGTTATGTATAAGTAAGTTTAATCGTGTTATTATATGAAGAATAAAATATAATTTATATACAAAACATATATTAAATATAATTTTTAAACTCACTCTATAAGTACCCAAGCTTCGTTCTAGTATCACATAAGACTAGTGAACATATTCAAAGTGATATATAGGGTATTTAGTTTATGTTTAATAATAACAAATTTTATGATTTAATATAAACATTGCAAAAAAAATATAATATTATATCTCAAAATATAATAAATATTTAAAACATATAAAGATTATAAATAATTTTTAATAAAAGTTATAGATGTCTTTGATAAAAATAAAAATAATTTGAACTTTCATTTAGATACTCTTGTAAAATGATATTTTTACAATAAAATATTGTGATACAATTATTATACTATACTATATTATAATACTTTTTAAATGTTTAACTTAGGTATTTATTAGGTTATCTACTTATTATAAGTGATATAGTCACATATAAATCTGATAATTTACCCCTAGAGGCTAGTCTTCACTATAAGTGATATATTTATATATTATAAAATGTAACAATAATATATTCATGTATAACATGAAAACTTTTATAAGAACTTTGCAAAGAGTAAGCTTGCAGTGAGAAAAGACGGCTGCCTCAAATGTCTTTTATATACTTGCCCTCTTGGTTAATGGCGGCGCAGAATCAGCTTACTATTGTTAATATGTACAAAATGATCAAAGAGAACTAAAGCTTTGTGTTCTATGCACAACTATTTAAAATAATGTATAAGAAGAGTAATATTGTGAAAGGTGTTATAAAAATATACGGGACTTGATTAGGGAAGGACAATAAATGAGAAACTTAGGCATTTAGGAAGGATGATTAATATCCATAAAGTGATTTTGAGACAATGAAGATGATAAAAAAGAGTTGTGAAGAAATTGTTAACCATAGAATATGTGGTGCGAATAATTACATCATCTCTAGAATAGATAAAATTGTGAAACGATACTATCACACAAAAATAGAATGTACTATTTCCACTTCCAGTAACATATATTTCAATATAGGAAAAATGCGAAATTTCTGTAGTGAAGAGACACACAAGCATTAAGAGTTATTCAAATAACTCAAAATCCTCCTCCACATCAACCAATGTTTTCTGAAAGAACCAGCGTTTCTTTCCAATGGAGGAGAAATCTGCTAAGAAGGAGCTGTGAACCAGAGACACAAGCACCAAGAAACAAAATTAACTCAGTATAACCGTAATAGAAACATTATTATAAATTACAATATTTTCATATCTTAGTTAAAGTGAATCTAACCCTCCTAACCCATATTTAAAGCTCACTAGCTTCCTTTTAACGCCGGTCTTTTGCCTTTAATCATGTTTCTTCGCCAAAATTAATTTTAAACTTTTGTTGTTTCGAATATATATATATATTTTTTGTAACCATTGCTTAGAAAATAAATCAATTTGTCTAGTATAACTTGTTACTTCTGCAATATAAATTAATTTCTTAAGTACCAGTGTTCTTTTCACTTATTATAATACAAAATAATTTTCAAATTTGAATATAGTAGTTATCTCCTGCCTCAGAAATATAACATTTATTGTTAAAGGTGCTATGGTGGTAAAACAGGTTTTCAATCTTATTGCTTTTTTTACACTATACTGGCTGGCAAGGTAATTGACATCAGATGAAAAAAAATAAGATGAATGAAAAATAAAAGATATGCTCTTTATAAGCTATTTTATAACAATAGTAAGTAAAATATTATCGAGCATAATCACGCATCTCTTAAGATATACTCCATAAAACCCAGGTTTGCTTAAACATTGTATAAATCTGAATACCAATTTTATTTATTTTACTTCATTCCTGCACTTTAATAAGCACTACCAAACATCTTTTAAAAGTACGGAACCTTTTAACATTATATAATATATATATATAATATATATATATAATATATAAATATATATTATATTATATAATATATATTATATATATCATATAATATCATATCATATCATATATATTTTTTTTATACTCACTATATATATATAATATATATATATATATAATTATATATAAATATTAATTATATAATAATATATATAATATACTATATATAATTATATATTATATATATATTATATAATATATATATGGATTAATATATTATATTATACTATAACTCTATACTATATATATATAACTATATATATTAAATATATATTATATATATATATACTCACTATAACTATATTATTATATATATATATTAATTATATATATATAAAATATATATATATATATATAGTGTATATATATATATTAAATAAATTTATTTAATATTTTATATAATAGTATTTTTAAAGCTGTAGTATATTATAAATTATAATATAATCATTTATATATAATATTTTCATATATACGTTATCAGGAATATTTATTAACATATTTATATTATAAAACATATATATTTATTCGTTAACTAATAATATTATTTACATATTAATAAAAGGAAAAATCTAACCAGACTTATATATCTAAAAGCAGATAAATAATTTTATTATATTCTTAAGTTAAAATATTTTTAAATTAGGATATCATATATAATAGCATTTTCATTGTTATTTATAATAATTTATGTTAATTATACTTTATTATATATAAAGCGTATATATATAGAAAATGAAAGTTGTGTAATCCGCTAAATTTTACCTACTCTGACATATCATCGGCGAATATTGCGAGAATATTTATACGCTATTATATCAATTGATTTTCACTTTAATATAAAGTGACTATCTCCGATGACTACTAGTACTCTAACAATATACTTAGACATATAATTCTATTTTTTTGTTCAGAATAGATCTACTGAAAAGTAATTTCAAACAAATTACATAATGATTAATCTTAGTGAAAATTCTAAAATAAAAGTTGTTTAAATAATTTGAATAATTAACTTGATACTACTAATATAATATATAAATATAAAAATGATTATATATTATAATCTATAAATAATGATATATATAATTATATATAGTTTAAAAATTAAAGTATAAATTTTGACTAATTATCAAATAATCATATAAATATTAATTCTATATAATATTAATATTATATATAATTATAAATTCATAAATTAATATATAATTTAATATATTATATCATATATATAATATATGTATTATTATTAATATATATTATTAATTAGTAATTATATATTTCTTAATATAAATCCAAATAAATGCTTTCATTAAAATTAAATAATACATATAAATATGATAGATAAATAAAGTATACGAGAATATAAATTAATGATGAATATATTTAGAGTTATACCTGGATCACAGAAAGGTAGGATGGTACTTTCAAGATGATCACAAGAAACAAGTCATTGCTGCGACGATTAGATTAA
>JABUQX010065548.1:20000-22617 GCA_015478945.1 Trachelipus rathkii | reverse complement strand
AAAATTAAATAAAATGAATTTGAAATTTAATCAATTTGAAGCTGAAAAATATAAAAGTAAGTTCTTTTTATAGCAAATCAAATTTTTAATTTTTCTTTACCTAAAATAAAAATTATTACCAACCTTTCCAATACTAAAATTTTGAGAACCACAGTTTACTTAAGTACTATATATATATAGTATATATATATATATATATATATATATATATATATATATATATATATATATATATATATATATATATATATATATATATATATATATATATATATGTATATAAGTATATCTAAATATATATATATATATATATATATATATATATATACGATCAAAACAAAGAAAATTATTCCACAACCTGAATACCAGAAGTTTAATTTCTTTAAAAGTGAAATTGAGATTTACTATTTGTTTAAAATATATTTCTATTATCTTCTATATCATATTAATTTTAAACATGCAAAAAAACGTTCCAAATTCGTATCGATTTGTTGAATGATGTGGAGCAACATATTTTTGAAATCACCATCCTTTCGCCATTACGGTCCGGCCACATTTTGATTTCCTATATTCTTAATGAAAAGTTGTTATTAATAAATTATTTTTTACTTTTGCTTTTTTATCTATCTATATCCTATTAAAAATAAACAGCACGAAAAACGTAACGGTTTTCAGTACAATTTTGTCATCATGAGTTTTTTCGGCTTAGTTTCCTCGGGCGAGCGAAGTGAGCCCTCTGCGCGTGCGTAGCACGTGCTCAGGGACAAGTCTTGCTCCGTTAGGAGCAAGCCAAAGGCTTGTTTCAATTTGAAAAAACTTTGTAAACTTTTGTTTAATTTTATTGTTTAAGAATTCGATTTTTTTCTTTTCAATATTATCTTTTGTAAAATACTCACTAAAAACACCAAGGAAATACTAAGGATTACACTGGCCAACAAAAAAAAAAAATTTTTTTCGCTGCCAAGGATATTTTATCGAATTTATAGTACATCGGGTGTGCTGATTTCAGAAAGGACATTAGTTTTCCAAGATTGGCTCTAGTTCTTTAGATACAGGGTGTCCCAGATTTACTCTTATACAAATATCTTTTTTAATGCATATTTTGCAGTAATATCGTTTTATTTCTTTTTAAGGGGCTTACCTTTATATATACTTTATTTTTTTCTATTTTCAGAACACTATGAGTACTTCACGAAGAGCCTGTTTGAATAACCCCAATGTATTCTGCTACATCTGTGGTGAATATTGCCAGGAGAACCAAAGAAGAAATATTACTAACTTTGTGAAGCAAGCATATCTGGCATACTTGGGAAACTCGGAGACCAAGATAAGTCTTGGGCTCCCCATATGGTCTGAAAACGTGTCGAAAATCTACGTCAGTGGAAAATGGACGAAGAAAAGGTTTAAAATTTGGTGTGCCTATGGTATGGCGGGAGCCAAAGAATCACCACAGTGACTGTTATTTTTGTTTGGTTAATGTGAAAGGTATCAATCGTTAAAAGAAACGTAAATTTGAGTATCATTTGGAATCAGCAAGGAGACCTGTACCACACTCCGACGATTTCCCATCCCAGTGTTCACTACACTCCCAGACCTAGCATTGTCTGGATGAAGAAGATATCCAGGATTTGGTGTGCACACGTGCCGATAGTGGTAGTGAATAGAAGAAAGTACTTTACACAGCAACAGTTCTCCCATGAAGAGATCAATGATTTAGTACGAGAGTTAAGTCTCTCCAAGCAAGATTCTGAGCTTTTAGCATATAGACTAAGTGAAAAGAACTGTCTCAAGGCCGAATGTAAAATAACTTTTTTCGGACAAGAGAGGTAGTACTTCTTCCATATTTCATTGAAGAAGAAGACCTAGTATACTGTAGGAACATCCCTGGACTTCTACTCCAAATGGGGTTACCTAAATACCGACCAGAAGATTGGCGATTGTTTATGGATAGTTCAACGAGAAGCTTGAAGTGTATTTTATTAATGGCAATAGTTATGCATCGATTCCAATAGGTCACTCAACAAAACTGAAAGAGGAATAAGAAAATATAAGAATCTTGCAGAAGCTTAGATAAAATGAACACCAGTGGTCTATATGCGTTAATTTGAAGATGATCAACATCTTACTTGGGCAGCAAAGGGGATATAAGTACCCTTGTTTCATATGTTTGTGGGATAGTAGGGCTAAAGAAGACCACTGTGAAGTTGTATGGCCTGCTAGGAAAATATGATGACTAGGTGCATCAAATATCATTAACGAACCACTGGTTGACAGGGGAAAATTATTTTCCCACCACTCCACATCAAACTAGGACTGATGAAGCAATTTGTTAGGGCCCTAGACAAAGATGGTGAATGTTTCAAATATATTTGCAGATTTTTCCAGGGTTGAGTATGGAGAAACTCAAAGCTGGAATCTTTAGCGGCCCTCAAATTCGCCAAATCATCAAGGATGATAATTTCATAAATTCCATGACTGATATTGAAGTATCTGCCTGGAAAGTTTTTTCTTGGTTGTTCAGAGTTTTTGGGCAACCATAATCTGCCAACTATGTAGAACTCGTACAGAAAATGCTTTCAGACTTCAAAAATTTGAATGCTAATATGAGCATAAAAGT
>JABUQX010065547.1:7500-37500 GCA_015478945.1 Trachelipus rathkii | reverse complement strand
ATTTTAATTTTTAAGAAAAACTACTATCTTTATTTTTTCGCGCCTAACTACTTAGCGCTATTCTTTAGCTGTTATCTAAGTGGTTGTTCGACCCAAACAAATGATTTTTCCTATGATCCAACCCTTCTTAAAAAATCGTTTTCTCCAAAACCCTCTCTAATCCCCTACTCTAATTCTCTCTAAACCCCTAAAGTTTCTCCCTCTCATTCCCCATCATTCTCTCTGTCTCATGATTCACAGACTTATTTTGACATCCTGTTTACAGTTTTACGAAAAGAAATGTCGAGTCAAACAATAAAAAAGGTATTAAATGAAAAGTTATTTAAACAAAAATGTTGAAAGGTAGAAATGTAAACGAAACTTAAGAAATGGATTATGAAGCAAAATTTGTTTTTGAATTGTACGTTTTAAGTATCAACAAACTGAGTTTTTTTGTCTAAATTTGTTGAAATAATTTTTTTTTATAAGGATTTTACAATAAGGACTCCTGCCTCAGAAATTACATTCAATAAGGATTTTAATCTAATAGTATTATAAAGCATCAAATTCCCAAAACTAAATGCAGAAAGGGTATTAGTCATGTAGAAAGGATATTAGTCCAAATTAGCAATATTAGAATATAATTCCACTTCTTGAGAAGTAGATCGCCTATATGGAATAGGTGGTGGCATAGGAGGTTTGGGTATTAATGATTGTCTTAATTTTATGGGAGGTTGTACCAAGGGTCCAATTTCAATTTGATTCTGTGGGGAATTTTGAACTGGGGTTACCTCTAATGAAATTGTTGAAATGGGTATATTATTCAATGGAATAACTTGGGGTTCTTGGTTTAATTCTTTCAAACATTTTCTACACAATGCTTTTCTATAAGACCAAGTCAAATAAATAATCACTATGATGAAAATGAGTAAAATAATACTAGATGTTCCTCCACCGATATATGGGATTAATTTAATTTGAGAAAGATAAGGAGTTAATGGGTGGATGGTATTATTAATACTGTCTAGTCTTTTATTCCACTGAACTTCCTTCATTATTTGAAATTTTGGGAACAATGCTGAAGAGATATTTGGTAAAGCAACATGAGTTAAAAAATTAAACAAAACTTTATCAGATTGAGCAATTAATGAAGTTAATGAAATATTTTTCTCTAAATGAATGGGGTTTTTAAATTGATAATTTGCAGAGGTAAAAGTACAACCGTGAGGAATATTAAAAATAAAATTATTTATATGCTGTACGGAATGGGGTCTTTCGCAGGATATAGAAGCTCTAATTTTTTCTGCAAAAGATATAATAGTGAAATGTCCTAGTGTTACTGTGAAGGGTTCTTTTGATTTAAAGATAGTTATAGGACATGACGAGAAATTAGTAGTATAGTTAAGCAAAAGCGATAGCAAGCATGTTTTGTCATCAATGGATGTAAAAGGTTGTGATTGAGGGCAAACTGCTGTTTTCCCTAGGTTACGACAATAATCGTGAACCGAATTTCGCAAATAAGTATATTTCCTTTGACCATAATTAACGAAAAGGTAATTATTTGGTGTGTTATACATTATTCGAACGGACGTTTCATTGAATGGAATGAATGTTGGGAATGGAATTAACTTGTATGAAATAAATTTCTCATTTGAAATGAATGGAATTAATGTAATTAATTCAAATGGATTAGTGGTTGATTTTATAGTCCATGAGTATGTCAAAAATGAATGATATGTTGTCGCTTCTAGTGGTATGATAGGATGTAATTTTGTAGTTTGTGTCATTTCTAGTATATATGGTAACAAAAAGATGGGTGAATAAAGTTGATCATTAGTTATCTTTGTTTTAGCTAATTGTAATGAAGTGATAACTAATTGATGTAACATTGTAATACTATTAACTGAATGTTCAACTAATGTAAGTAATGATTTGATACTACCTAGCTGATTGAGTATGTGGTTGGTTGCTAATGATTTGTGTTGAAATACAATTAATTTTTGTAGGTTAATTTGAAATTCTGATAATGTTTGGGTATTTGACTTTAATTGTTCTTTAAGTTCATTAACTAATATAAATTTGAAGTACTCGCAAAGTTTCCTAATATATTTATTTTTTTTCTTAAAAATTTAATTTGTTTAAGTCGCGGTACCAAATAAAATATTAAGTATATCTCCTCCCAATTCGAAAGCAGCTCTTTTGAATCTTGTTTGTGAGTGAACCCATGGCAAGCTTTTAATTTCAGCTAATTTAAGGGATATTACTTTAGTTCTAATTTTAATGAGTTGAAATTCCATTTATGTGGCTCGCTGATTTATAGAAATATTCATAAAATTATCATTAAACGCAGGTAAAAATCTATCTTTTAAAGTATCTACCATTTTGATGGTTCTATAAATAGTGGTTTTAATTTCTGATGGGCATTCTAAAGATACAATCAAGTCAAGATATCCTTCGATAAAATTTACTTCACCGGAGTGATACAAAATGATACCTGGCAGTACTCGTGTTTCTTCATTAATGTTAGTGGAGATGATGGATACGATGGCCGTAAAAGAAGTAATGCCAAAACTGGACGTAACATTTTCATTACAGTCTGAAAGGATTATTACTTCTTCGATTTAATATATAAAGTCGCCCTGATTTCAAAATGAAAATTAAAAAAATAAAATAAAATTAAAAAAAAAAAAAAAAAAGTAAAATTAAAATAATTAATTAAATGTATTAAATTCTTTTTTTTTTTTTTTTTTAAAATTTACCTATGGTTTTACTAAAATTACTTTATTTTTAAAATTAAAATTAAATTTAAAATTAAAATTAAATTTTGATATTAAAATTAAAATTAAAATTAAAATTAAAATTAAAATTAAAATTAAAATTACCTTAATTTTAAAATTGGAATCAAGTTTGATATGTTTCTGATAATAATTTTAATTAATGAAATCAAATTTATTGAATCTTGGATAATAAAACTAAAGATAATTAATCTTCAACATTCTGATTATAATTAAAATGAAAATTAAAATTAATGAAGCTTTAAGTAAAACTTAAAATTGTAGCATTCTGATTATCATGAAATTAAAATTAAAAATTAAAAGATTATATAACATGAAGCTAATTAATATTAATAAAAGCTGATTACAGCATAAGGCTAATTCTGATTTAAAATAAAATTCTTAATATTAATAAAAGCAAGCTGATTATATTTTTATTATTCTAATATTTCATTGAATTTTTCGATTTTTATTTTGTTTTTCTTTTTAAAATAAAAAATAATAATAAAACATGTTACTAATAAAAAAATAAAAGTATATAAACGTTTTTATTTTAAGAAACGTAAATTTAAAATTTTTCTATTTTATATATTTTTTTTTTTTTTTTATGGGTTTTTTAGTTTCAAAAAAAGACAAAAACCTGGGGCAAAAAAAAATTATCCGAATTCGTAACGGACATAATAAAAATATAAAATATGGAAACTTATACTTAAAAGATGAAAAATAGAAAAGGGTAAAATGTGTATTTTGTGTATTGTAATAGAAAATATAAAAACTTAAACCTAAAGGTTATAAACACAAATAAAATAAAATAAAATATTTATTTACAAAAATTTTATACAAACTAAGAGATTTTAACTCTTAGGAGGCAAATAGTTAAAGTCTATTCCTCTTCATAAGTCATCTCTAATGACACAACAACTGGAGGGTCCTCTGTAATTTGTTCAGAAGACTCTTTATGGTTTGCTTTTCTTCCGTTCTGGTGGTAGAGATTGAAGAGATTCTTGCTCTCATCCTTGTTTGACTTCTTGTAACTCTTTGTTCCACATCCCTCGGACCTCTGAATTGCTGGTGAGGTCTATACGACGGATCTTCTTTCCTATCATCTCTTGTGCCTTCAGATGTTGATAAATCCATAACTTCTTCTGGAGGTGTTACCACATCATCTTTGGGAAGTGTTTCAGCAGAACTTGGCACATATTCCCCTACAGTTCCATCTGCAAGTGGTGTTACCAAAGCATCTTCTTTTACTTCTTCAGTGACAGGCTGTTCCTCGTGTTCAGAACTGTCCGAAATATATGAATCCTCTTGTCTGATTGGTGATAGAGACGGTCTATATCCTCTTACTTGAGTTCTTGTTTGTGGAGTAGAATTCATCAATCTACTTCCTTGAGGAGTATCAGGTATTCTTTGGTTACAAGAAGTTTGTGTTTCTTCTACAGGATTCTGTTGTTCTGGTGTTGAATCCTCTGGTATAACATTTTGTTCATCATAAAAATTAGGGGGAATCCACGAAGAAGTGGTTGGAGATTCTTGATCATCTACCTGTCGATCTACTTCTTCAGGTTCCATACTTGTTCTTTCTGTTGTAATTTTTGGGGAATCCAATGTTTCTTGAATTGCACATCTGGATTCCAAATCTCATCATTATCAAATGAAAAATGAGATTCCTGTAATCTTTTCTACTGGAATTATCTTTACATTATCTCGGTGAACCGGAAATAATTTCGTTGAATGTAAACACGAAAGCATAAGCTTATTTTTGGCTCCTTTATATTGATTTACAATAAAAGGACCTTCAAATCTTTTGTTCAATTTGGAACTTTGTTCTGGGTTTCTTTACAGCATTTACAAAAACATAATCGCCCACTTTCAATTCTCTTGTGTGGCCATGTTTGTGTTGGCTGTTCATAAGCTTTAATTGTTTTCTTTTTCTAGATTTCTGCTAGCTAAGTCTCTTAATTGCTTCCTTCTTTCCACTACGCATCTACCTCATCTGATATGAAATTTTCTATTTTCCGATTTATTTGTAAATGGGAGACATAATCAGGCATCTCGTAGGGAAGTCTCTTTATATATCCATGTAGGACAAAATGTGGAGATGATCCAATTGATCGATTATACGATGTGTTGATAGCTATTTGAGCAAAAGATAGGTATTTTGACCAATCTCTATGATTATCCTTTACGAAATGACGGAGGAAATTTTCAATATCTGCATTCAATCTCTCAACTACAACACCATTTTGACTTGGTTTGTAGGGCAGAATATTAACCTTTTTTTATCCTCCAAGCTTTACATAGCTCTTTAAAAGCAGCTGACGTGAATTCTGGGGCATTATCTGAAGCTAGTATTTCTGGGCTCGAATGCCGACATATTACTCTTTCTTGTAAAGCTCTAGCAAATTCTTGACTTGTTCTTGATTTACAGGCAACTAATTCGCAATAACGGGTCAAAACATCTCTGAAGACGAGAATGTGTTTGGCGCCTGAAATTGAACATGTGGGAAGTTTACCTATACTATCCACATGTACTCTAGAAAACGGAGTATAAGGAAGAGGCCATCTGTTTATTTCAGCTTTTGGAGGTCTAGGACCTTTAACCTTAGCACATGACACGCACTGAGAACAGTACTCCTTTACTAACTTACTTAGATGAGGAAAAACGTATCTTTCTCTAACTCGTTTTTCAGTCCTCTGTTGTCCTCCATGCCCACTTCCAAGTGAAGAATGGCACTGATCTATGACTGAGTAGATCATGCTATCTGGTACTTGTATTACATAAGGTTCTTTTCGGGTTGCATAGTACAACACTTTCTTATGGAAAATATGTGGATAAGTTTTAGGGTTTTCCTTAGCCCAACTTAACTAATTCTTTTAATCTAGGGCAATTCTCTTGTTCCCTATTGAAAGTTTCTTTCGTTAAAATAAAATCTTTTCTTGGTAAGATTGGTTTCTTTTCTCCTTTGAAAAAATAAACGTTTGGAGCTTTTGCTGGGTGCCTACTCAAATAGTCAGGCGGTATGTTAGTTTTTCCCGTCTTATACTTTATAGTTGGCGAAAAACTGTTCACAAACAGATTCCAGCGGGCCAACCTCCCAGTCTGCTGCTTATTACGGAAGATAAAGCAGAGAGGTTGGTTATCAGTTAATATGGTGATGGGATAACCAAACACCGTATTTTTAAACTTCTGTAGTGAGAAGACAACAGCTAAACATTCCTTTTCTATAATATCATAGTTTAGTTCACTGCCTCTTAACACTCTTGAAACAAAAGACAACGGCTTCTCCTTGCCGTCATCTGACATTTGGTAAAGAACTCCTCCTATTCCGTAGTCACAGGCGTCTGTGCCTATAAAAAATGGCTTGGAATAATCTGGAAAAGTTAACTGAGGTTGAACCCACCAATTTCTCCTTTAAGAGTTCAAATGCTTTTTGGTGTTCTTCCTTCCATTCAAACTTAACATTCTTTTTTATTAAGTTATATAATGGTTTCGCAATTAGTGCAAAGTCACTAATTAAAAAGCGAAAATACGAGAAAAATCCTAATAAAGATTGTGTTTCCTTAACACTTGCTGGAGGGACGAAACTCTTCATTGATTCTATCTTCGCTGGATCCGGTGAAATTCCGTCTCTTCCTATTTTAAATCCTAAGTACAAAACCGAAGTTTGTAGAAAATGACATTTAGTCAATTTAACTCTTAATTTATTTTCTCTAAACGCAGTAAAAACTTTCTTTAAGTTTTCAAAATGTTCTGCCTTATTTTTACCCATGATTAAGACATCATCTAAATACACTTGGGCAATAGGTCCTAATAAATGGTTCAACGCAACTTGCATTGTCCTAGCATAGGTACTTGGGGCATTGCGGTGCCCAAATAATAATCTGGTTGGGCAGAATAATCCTTTCCTTGTACGGAAAGCCATTAATTTCTGTGTTTCCTCCTCGACTTCGAGGGAATGGTAAGCATCTATCAAGTCACAGCTAGTAAAAATTGTACTACCTCCCAGGGACGAAAATATCTCGTCAATCGAGGGCAATGGGTACACATCTGGGACGCTGAAAGAGTTTAAATACCGATAGTCTATACAGACTCTTGGTTTGTTAGAGTTCTTTTTGGCCACCACCAGTAGAGGTGAACTATGTGGCGAATAGCAAGCTTTAATATATCCTTTCTTTAAAGCTGCATCTGTAAAATTATCTATGTCTTCCAAGTAGCGATGTGGGAGACGATACTGTTTTCTGAAAATGATTTTTGGAGCGTCTGGAGTAAGTTCTATTTCAAACTTCTGTATAGGACAGACAGGAACTGCATCATCGTCTAAAGCAATGACGTCCTTATATTCCATTAACAAATCCAAAAGTTCTTCTAAATGCTCAGGTTTCTGTAAAATAGAAACATCTGCTTCTTCTTTACTTAAATTATCTGTTATAATCTCTCTGTATGCATTTTCAACTGTTTATCTGATAAATTTTCTGAGCAGGTTACTATACAAGTAGATCCTATCTGCTTATTCTCTATAGCAATAGCAGTTTTATTAAAATATTCTTTATTAACTTTTAAAATCGGATGACATTTCCCTATGTTTTTATTTCTTTTTAAATAAAAAGGTTTGTCACTTAGATTAATATAACTCAAAATAACTTCATTGTTTCTAACTGGGCATACAGAATTTGCAAAATATAATGGCCCCAAGGAAAAAGCAGGTGTTATTAAACACTTCTTTTCCAGTCTCAGATCTTCTTTACTCTCAGGTCTGACTTTCAAATAACCATAAGATTGAGCAGGTGCCATAGTTTCTTCTATTAATAGCAATTGAACTTCTATTTCTTCGTCTGCTATTAAAGGTCCTTCCTCTACTGGAGGAAGTTGTGAATTTTCTTTGTTCTCTTGAAGAACAACAGAATTTTTAATTATTTCTATCTTAGTAGGCTTATTCAATGAGCCTTTAGTAATAATACTCTTTGTAGGCTTCTCTAATGAGCCTTTAGTAATAACTGGTTTACAATTATCACTGTAATTGTTTAATTTAAACTTATCATTCCTATTGGAATTATCTATAAAAATTTTCCTATGATTATTAATCATTCTGTCTTTCTTAGTTATTTCTTTCTCCTGTTTCATGAGAAAAAAGCTTCCTAACTTGGCAAAGATTTTTACTTTAATTTCGTTATCCTCTTCTTTAAGATTTAATTGCGATGAAGAAAGTATGGTTATAGGTAGGTTAGCTAAAAGACTTGTACCTAATAAAATTCCATTCCAAGCTCCAGTGCTTCCAGTCTTACACACTAAAAAGGTAACTGGGTAATACTGTTGGTGTAGTCTTAAAAGTAGATCAACTTCTCCTATAGGATGGATCATCTGAGTTCCAATCCCTTGAACTATAATACTAGCTTCTTTAAGAGACAGTTTGAATCTTCCTTCTCTTTCTATTTCCTTTAATCTATCCAACGATATCAAACAGGTTGTGCTCCCCAAATCTAGTAGGCTATGAACTTCAACCTCGTTCTGACCTTTTGCTGGAGTCAAAAATATTGACAAAAAATAATGACATCCCAATTTTGGGGGTCTAATTCCTACACCAAAGAAGCTAGAGGTTACTATAACACCTCTCTTCTTTAAGCTTGAAGTATTTTCTTTAATTACTGTCCTATTTACCATTTCTTCATTTAAATCTTTGCCTAGAATCAAAAATTTTGTTCTCTGTCGGAGAGATCGGGTTGAAAAAACTGTTCGTTCTCTTCTTCTTCATCTTCAGCTTCAGATATTTCTTCATGTTCTGGATCGGCTTGATGATTAGTAATCAGATGAACTCTGGTTGTTTTCTTGGGACTCTTACCTTGATAGCTACGCTCATTCTTTGAGTAAGAGTTTGGCTTTCTAGTATTTGAATCATTTTTAATCTCGACTCTTCGAGCTTTGACCCCATTATCAAAATCAGTGGGGTTATTATATGGTATTACCATATTATTTTCATTCTCATTAGGAATCCACACAGGGGCATTCCTGCAATTAGACGTCGAACCCCGGGCATGGAACTTTCTACATACTCTGCAATATGTGGTATTCCATCCACAGTTTCGGGAATGATGACCTAAAGATTCACATTTTAGGCAATAGTCCATGGACTTTATTTCCTTACTAGATAGTTTCTTAACTACTCCCTTGTTGGGTCTTATATTTGGAGAAGGGCTTGTCCTTTTTCCTGAATTTCTAGAAGTATTCTTTTTATTTCTCCATTCCATGTTCTTGTTCTTCATGGAAGGGTTATACACAGTTCTTTCTTTTCTAACTTCACTATTATTAGTGCTATTGTTCTCTGTATAGAATACTCTAGCTGTATTTCTTCTATCTTGTTCTGCTCTATGGTTAGTTTGGAACAAGACTCCTTCTTCTATCTGGCTTAGTTTCTCTAAAATTTCTACAAAACTCAAGTCTGGATTAAAGACTTTTAAAACTTTTTCTCTAAGTCTTCTATGATCTCTGAGCTCTTCCATACTCTCTAAAATCTTAGTCATAATTAAGATATTTATCTGTTGAGAAGTAAATCCAAAGGAAGTCTCTATATCGATGAGTTTTCTCTGGTATTCCCAAAGGAGATTCTTTAAGTCCAACATGAATTCAGTAAGAGTTACATGTGGTCTCCTTTGAAATTTCATGAACTGTTTCAAAAGACAGAAGATTGTCTCGGCTTTGTCTGGTTTGAGAAAAATCTTCAATTGAATCAAAAAGTCTTCTAGGGTCTTGCACCTAGAAAAGCTATTATCTTTCAGAATATATTGGCGGGCCTCTGATGTGAAATCAGAAGATATAGTAGTCTTAGCATAGTCTATTTTTTGACGTTCAGTGATTAGGCCTAACGTGCGTATCTTCTCTTGCAACGTTGAAAGGTAATCTTCAAATTTAATTCCTACCCAATCTTGGGTCTTGGTATTTCTTCCATACAATTTTAATTCTTTAGATAATTCTGGTAATGGAGGGGCATACGCATTATTGGGGTAATAACCTCCATAAGGGGGTCCATATGGGTATGGATTGTATCCAGGTTGCATTGTAGGAAGGGGTTGTTGCCAACCTGCAGGAGGTGGCTGCATACTTAAAGGATTATTTTGGGATGGCCCCCACGGATTCTGAGGTTGTCCTCCGTATAAAGTATCACTTGCTTGGTTCTGTCCCCAAGCTCCACTAAACTCACTTCTATTGTTAAATATTTCTGTTTGGCCATTCCAGGAAGGATAAGTCTTCTTTTTAGTTTGAAGGGGAAGTGGTCCCCGACGCATTTAAATGTATATTAAAGGTATTGTCCAAAACATTTGTCTTTTGGAGCACCTTAGGAATTCTTGCTTTATTTTCTGTATTTCCTGGTCGATGCCAATCCCAAGCTGTTCTCTGATTTGGGTTTAACGACATTGTATCAATGTTAGAAGGAGGTAGATATAATGGAGGAAGTCCCATATCCTTTTGTGTGGGTTCCCTTATCTTGGGTGTTGCTCCTGTATTCTCTTCTGTTTTCTGTCCATCAGTAGTCTTTACTTCTGTTACATTATATTCTTCATCTTGATTAACATCTTCTGTATTATCTTCTTTATTTGTATTATCCATGTTCTCATTCATGTTCTCTGTTGAATCATCATTTTCCCCTTCAGCTCCTCCTGAAGCTCCATTAGGGTCAACTGGTCCGGCTATAGCCCTTTGAACCAGGTAACAGAGAATGAGAAACAATGTAGAAAATACGAAGACTGTTAAGACTATTGGTTCAAGCATAGTCATTATTAATTGTTAATTAATTTAAATTAATCAAATAAAAAAAAAACTAAGTTCTCAAACTATTTCTAAAAAATAAAAAATAAAATAAAAAAAACTAAAGTCCCAAAATATTTTTCAAAGTTTTCAAAAAAAAACACTAAGTTTTCAAAAGTATTTTTTCAAAGTTTTCAAAAATATTCAAACTGTTTTCAAATATTTTCCTAAATAATAACTACAGTATATCAAGAAAAATTTACAGTTCTATTTAAACTCAAACAGTATTAACTTTTAATTATTAAATAATTAAAATTATTTTATTCGATTTTAATTATTATTACTGTCTAAAGTTAATCACTATTAAATTTAAAAATCAATATTATTAAAGTTGATTTTAAGTTCAAAATTAAAAATAATTTTCTTTTCATAATTATTTAAAGTTCAAAAAGAAAATAATTTTCCTTTCAATATTATTTAAAATATCAAAATTTATTTTGAAATATTCTAATAAAGTTCTTTCAATAATTATTTTAAAAATATCAAAGGTCTATTAATAATTATATTTAATTAATTCTCTGTAATTAATTAATTAAGAAACAACTATCCCCTTTTTCAAGTCGGGTGTGTTCTTAAAATGTTAAAGGTCAACTTATTTGTTCTTCTTGGTCAAAGGTTATTTGTTCTACTGTTCTTCAAAGTTCTTTAAAGTTCTTCAAAGTTGTTCTATGTTCTTCTATTAAATATTTTCTAAGTTGGATCAATCATTTATATACGCAACAAATTTTTATTCTGTTAATATCATTGTTGCTTTTATAATCTCTGTTGGGCAGTAGAATAATTTTTTAAAATATTTCAGGTCATGAACAAAAATGTCTCCTATTTTATCTGTAGCTAAATATAACATCTGTTATTTTTAGGTCAAAAATAATAATTTTTAAGGGTTTTAGGTCAAAAATTACATTATTTTCTGTATTTTTGGTCAATTTGGGCAATTTGACCTTTCGTGACCTTTGGGTCAATTTGGGCAATTTGACCTTTCGTGACCTTTGGTGACCTTTGGTGACCTTTGGTGACCTTGTGACCTTCCGTGACCTTTGGTGACCTTTGGTCCTAGTGACCCTTACTGGGTGGTCTGGGGTCTAACCCAAAAGGTTTTACCTTACTTTGATTATTATTAATTATGTTATTGCTAAATTACGGATTTCCGATAATTGAAAAAAAAACTTATTTTTTAATTCACTAAAAAAAAAGAAAAAAAAACACTTTTTTATTTTCACTAAAAAAAAAAAACGGGTTAAAAAAAAAAAACCGAAATCGCAATTTTACCACCTGAAAATATTCGCGGGGCTACGACAAATATAATTAGTAAATAATTATAATGAAAAAGTAATTAATAAATTTATTATTAATAAAAACGAAAACGATATATATATATAAATATATATTACCATCTGAAAATATTCGCGGGACTACGACAAATGTAATTAATGCATAATTATAATGAAAAAGTAATTAGTAGATTTATAGTCAATAAAAGTAAAAACGATATATATATATATATAAAAACGATGTGTGTGTGTCTGTTGTATGTGCATATAATGCCGCACGAGAAAGGAAAGAAATGAGGGAAAAAAAATGAACGAAGAAATGAGTGGGGGAAAGAAGTGAACGAAGAAATAGGGGGATCGATTGGGCCAAGACTTCAATCCCTCAATTTACGATATCCCTTCCCTCCGGATACTCCAAATGCAGTGCCGTATTTTTTTCCCTTCCCTCCAAATACTCCTTACTATTTTCTCCCTTTACCATTTGATTCATATAATATTGAATGAATGTAACCAATTCACGCACACACTTTTTGTTAACAACATCTTTCAAGACTTGTCGTATTGTATACTGCTGCTGTTTTTGCTCTTTAGTAATCTTCTACTAGCTCTAATAACTTTACTAATTATGATAAACGAAAAATTTTTTTTCACTAACTGATTTACTACTAAATAAATTTTTATAGTAAAAAATAAAACAAAATAATTTAATCTAATTAATTTACTTAATTTTACACGGTGTCAAATTGCATAATTTTTTCTATATATATCGTTAAAAGAACTTTCTCAGAACGCATATAAAAGAAAAAAAATGCAATTAAACAATTTTTTGTATTATTTTTTCCTAGTAATTTTGCCTTTAAAAAAACAACAAAAAAACATACAATGTAGAAGCAATAATGTCATTAATCAAAAATTAATTATTTAATATATTCTTTATATATTAAAGTGTCTCTAGAATTTTGGTTATTTTCTATTTTTCACTCATTATATTAAGTAGCTCTTTTCTATGCTATCATGGGGACATTTATCTGTCACTCAATTTTTTTTAAAAATTTGTTTTGTAATTTTTGCCAAACATTAACATATGTTTTTGCATGTTAAATTTTAAACACTTTTTGTCTGAAATTTGTAACAAATATGGAAGCATACTATATATATTAAGCCCCAAAAGGCATAATAATTCGCACATGTCACATGTTACACAATTTCCTATCTCATTTATCGAAACTTATACATAATGAAATATGCTTGTATTAGACCCAAAGGTGCCAATATGCCCATACCACTTGTATATAGTCTCCTATTCTAATTTAAATTTTAGTGTGAATTTTGTTTTTAAATTAATTTCTGTACTCACAAGACTTCTATTGGATTTTTTCCACCTTTAAACTGCTTGGCAAAGGTTTAGATTTGGGAACATCTGTTAGTGACAAAAGAAGTCACCCCTCACAGAATTGGGAAAACAGTGGGCACTTGTTGACTCAGAAGGTTTCCATAGGTTCGTGCAAAAAGCGAATCTCTCATCCAAGACACAGTAACCACTTTGAATGATGAGAAGATTACACCTTCCAATATCCGACGCAAGCGAAGCCAATTGTAGTCCTCTAATTATTCGAGATTCTTCTTTCTCAATTGGCCACAATGGAGGAATTTTAATAACGCACCAATTCGTAAAGAGTTTTATTATTGCATAATAAAAACTGGTCCCAAAAAACCTATATAAAACAATGGAAAACACATTATAAATTAAATGTTCTTTAAAATAATGAGTTTACTAAATATTAAATAAGTAAGTAATTTTTTTAATTAGTTAATTAGTAATTAATATAATATTCCAAATATATCAATATAAATATTTCATGAATACAGAAAAATCATTTAAAATAAACACATCAAAAAATTTTCCAATATTACAATTCATATTTTTATTAAAAATAATAAAAATATTAATTGCAATATAATAATTAATTACAATATATATATTTCAAGTAATTAACAATATATTTCATTAGTAATGTCCAACTATCTTTATTTTAAACAAGTAAAATATCTACAAAGTAAAAGGCTGTAATTATTTTTACAAGATTATTCTTATTATTTCTTTATATTATTATTAATTATTATTATTATTATTATTATTATTATTATTATTATTATTATTATTAAATTATTATTTAAAAGTAATTTTAAAAAATTGTTACCCTTTTGTCCACTACGATCGGAAATGTTTTAAGTTATTAAATCCTTTGCTCGTCTCACATGATATTTATCTGTTTTCTTTATATTTAATATTATAATTAAAAAAAAAAAAAAAAAGAAAAAACAAACATACATTTTTTTATATTATATAGTAATATAAAATACTATAATAATATGTTCAATAGAATGCATGTTATATATACTTTTAATTTTTAAGAAAAACCTACTATCTTGTATTTTTCGGCGGCCTACACTAACTCTAAGGCTATTCTTTAGCTGTTATCTAAGTGGTTGTTCGACTCAAACAAATGATTCTTCCTATGATCCAACCCTTTAAAAAATCGGTTTCTCCAAAACCCTCTCTAATCCCCTACTCTAATCTCTCTAACCCCTAAAGTTTCTCCTCTCATTCCCATCATTCTCTCTGTCTCATGATTCACAGACTTATTTTGACATCCTGTTTACAGTTTTACGAAAAGAAATGTCGAGTCAAACAATAAAAAAGGTATTAAATGAAAAGTTATTTAAACAAAAATGTTGAAAGGTAGAAATGTAAACGAAACTTAAGAAATGGATTATGAAGCAAAATTTGTTTTTGAATTGTACGTTTTAAGTATCAACAAACTGAGTTTTTTTGTTTCAAATATTGTGAAATAATTTAACAATAAGGATTTTACAATATATATATATATATATATAATATTATACTATATTATTATATCTGTAAATATAATTTTATATATATATATATATATATATTATATATATATATATATATTATATATAATATAATTATATATATATATAATATATATATATTTATAGTATAATATAAAAAAAATATATATTTTATAATATAATATATATATATATTATAATATTATATATATTCTCCCTGCTTTTATTCCAATTTCGAAAAGCTAAATTTTTACTCTTTTCAAAATATTTTGGAACGGCTCTAGATCAATAACCTGACCTGATTGGATTAAATGAATAGCATTTTTGAATTCAGCGTGTCGAAAATATATATATTCAGCTGAAAAAACCTAAACCGGGAAAATGTCGCAGACTAGTGTTATTATTATTATTATTATTATTATTATTATTATTATTATTATTATTATTATTATTATTATTATTATTATTATTATTATTATTATTATTATTATTATTATTATTATTATTATTATTATTATTATTAATTAGTAGTAGTAGTAGTAGTAGTAGTAGTAGTAGTAGTAGTAGTAGTAGTAGTAGTAGTAGTAGTAGTAGTAGTAGTAGTAGTAGTAGTACTTAAAAATATTTTAATATTGGTGTGTAAGTAACTTGAAATATAAATTGATTTAACATCCTAACCAGCCAAAATGAAAGAAGCAATTCAGCAAACTAAATAAATACAAGCAGCGTCGCTACGCTCCGCCAGAATGCAATCGTTCAAGCTTGCCTATGGGAGGGCAGAGTTTGCCAAATGTGTTTTTTTTTCGTTCTTGTTTAATCTTCCCACAACAGGGGCGAACAATTCACTTCTCAAAAAATTAATATAAATAGTATATTGATATAAATAATAACAGCTTAAATTTTATTATAAATTGTTAAATTTTAGTTGTGAAGCTCTAAATTATTTGTTCTATATATATTTTTCTGCATTGCTGTTTACTTTATTTTAATTACTGCACAAAAAAGTAGAGGAAATGGAATAAAAAAATGCAAATTTAAAAATAATACTATATAGAATATATAAGCCTTCAAATCCGACCGCAATAACCTACTAGAGTGTAACAAGAAATGAAATAAATAGATATCTAGATAGAAAGATGGATACATTAATAGATTGATAGATATATATTGAGGGCCTTCTTTGGAATTGCCCCACCCAATCGATATTTTAATCGATATTTTTTACGATTTTTTATTTTTCGTCGATTTTTTTAAATTTTAAGATTTTTTTTTTTATATTAGTATATAATTTTAAATATTTTTATAAAAATATCATTATTAAGCAATAAAGTAAAATATAAATTAACTTTTTTTTATTAGTTTATTCCACATGAAAACTTTAATATAAACAAAAATATTATAAAATAATAAAGTCTTAACATTTAAATATTAATTTGGTGGCTTAAAATTTTATCCTTTAAAATCTGTTTTAGGCCCAATATCTGGTTGTTAAGTAAATCCTGTAGTAAAATTCAAAGATATGTCGTGCGGTACCACACTCGCGTTTGTTACGCTGCTTCGCCTGAAACCATAAAGACTCAATTCTTTGAGTATGTGCTCCATTTTCTGGATTCACAAAATTAGTAGAATGATTGACTGTAAGATGTCTATAGTTTTTATTAGGAATCTTTTCAATATCTTTGTAAGCTGCCCATGAATCCGAAATAATTATAGACGCCCCTTTTCATAATATTTTTGAATTTCATTTAACAATACCTTGGATGACCGATTCGGTACAAGAACTAAAAAGCAATCATTTGTCTCTCTGCACACTCCTCCAAAAACCCACTGGTTTGGGTAGGTTTGTCCTTTATTGTATTTTCGTCGAGAAAATGAAGACTCATCGATTTCAACCGTCATATCTTTTCCTCCTATTTTCTTTTGATCATTAGTTACTGCATGTTGACAAACCTCACGCAGATAGTTTTCCAATCGCTTACTGATTCAAATTGCATTTTCAGTTCAGTTTTACAAAATGTGTTTGACGTTAAATTCTTTGTCCAGCAGTATATGAAATAGATAACAGTTTCAAATGATAAATTACTGCACTCCAACCATGTGTTTTTGCGCAATCCAATTTCCTGACGACAATTTTTAATAGGACATCTCCAACGATGTTTGTTACTGTAAACACAAATTTTCATTTCATGATTATTTTTACAGAGTCTTGATGAGTGAAGTATTCAATTAGTAATTAAAAAATTAATAACCTCCTCTTTTTTATTTATCTCTTGAAAAAGCTTTATAATAATTAGAGACATGTTGATATTTCAAATTTGATTTCAAGACTGAATAAACAAAAAAATAAATTACTTAAAACATTTTAAAATATCTATTACCAATAAAATAATAAATAATTAAAATTTTAATAATTATTACAATAAGTAACTTTACCAAATTTAATTTTGATAAAAAATCGGAAAAAAAATATTTAAAAAAATCGATAAAAATATCGAAAAAAATATTGAATAAAATATCGATTAGGGGGCAATTCCAAAGAAGGCCCGATATTGAGGGGAAATTAATTTAAGAACTATACTGTATATAAATATATTCACTCTATTATTTTTATGCATTTTCAAGAAGATGATAGTTTGTTTTCTGTTGAGAACTATTTGATAAGCTTAAACAGAACTAAATTATTTTTATCAAATACTCGTAGTTTTACAAGGAAAAGATATAGAGAAATGAACAAGATTTAATTTGAATACAATTTAAACAACAGAAAAAAAGATATACCAAGGTAAATAAAATGGAATCTCAGTATGGTGACTGATTATTTTATTGTTGGCCTATTAATAAAGATGCTACCCACGTTATGTTTACCGAGGACTTTAATTTGCCGCACTTCATCAGGATGTAGTGCACTAGGACCACACCACGTCATTAGTATTATAATGAGCAACTTTTCATGGGTCTAATGTTCGTATATGTTTTTGTTCCAGATGTGTTTTTGACGCCTTAAGTGTTAAATTCGGGGTTTTCGAGGTCAGGAAGACAGTTTGTGAAGGTTTCAATTTTCAGTTGTGGGTTTATATCCTACAATTGGGGTGTGAATTTCTTAGAAGTTGTTTTTCAAGGTTTCAGAAGGTCGGGAGTGTTTCTAAGGATTTTGCTAATTTTTCTCATGGTCTGTTAGGCCCAGAAAAATGTTTTTTTTTTCTTTCTACGAGCTCTGGTTATGTAGATAAATAGAGGTAGGTAACAGTTTATCATATTAGATCGTAGTTACAAACGATAATCATCAATACTTACAAAATCCCACTAAATTTCCACCATATCCCTACTAGATATACCCCTACTCCTCCGGAGGAGTGATAATGGACGACCTACACCCGGGAGGGGTGTAGCCCCTAAAGTGAGGTTTCTTGACTGCTCGATCCTTATCGAAGAAAAACAATCAATAAATAAATAATTATATTATGTATCCAACCTCTACAACCCCTAATTTGGCATATCCAGCCCTCATAAAAACACCCGTAAAAGCAGTAAATATTCGTAGGTGAATGATGGATATTCTTCTATAGACGAACATTCGGCACTCTGCGAAGTTGTTTATTATACTACCGCCACTTTTGTACACTGCATAGCACTCAGCACAACACCACGCAAGGCCCAGAGACACTGAAAGTGTGTGCTCCATTGCACCGAAATGAATCCACTACCGTACCGAACGTCGACAACCCTACGCACACACAGGTGAAATATTGCAGAAAATGATGTGGAATGTATTCTTTAATTTCGGGTATGTAAGTACTTAATTTTCAAAATTATAATCACCTACCTTATTGTTATCCCTGCCTAATAAGAAAAAAAACTAACATCATTATTGTTGCATTCACGATGGAGGAAAAACTTTCAAATCACCTACTATATAGTTCTTGGGACAGAAATATATTTTACCCCTGGTAAACTACTCTCTTAGTATAATAGAGTTACCGGTATCAAATTAACTGTAAAGAATAGAATCCAATTTGACGAATATTTAGCTTAACTGTCCTAGAAAGTGGTCATGTTTCTGTTCTCCTCAACCCTAAGTTCTCATTTCGTTCACATCAGTGATCCCTTTTTACCAATTCTCCTCCTGTTTATCTGTTTTAAACGAATGAGTCCAATCTTTTGATTTTTTGCTTCTATTATTTGAAATTGTCTATTAAATTTTGAAATTAAAGTGTAATGGATACATTAATGTTGATATAATAATTGCTACACCATAAATATTTAATCTTTATATTTTAATTTAAATAGTAGGATTCATTAATTATTATATTATAATTGTATTGATTTATTTCCATGACCTAATGCTTCTTGTTAGGTAATTTAATTCACCATTGGGGATTCCCTTAAAAAAAAAAAATGACTGCTAAGGACTCGTCAGGCACATCCAAAAATCTGGATCGAATCATTTTTTCCATCTGTTTTTATGGAGTAGGTGGATTCATCTGATACTCTTATTAGATTGAGTCAGAAGACGTTTGCTTCATCAACTCATGTACCTATTAATTTACTCTTACTCTTTTTCGTCTATATATTCGATCTCGAATAACATATCTGGATTCGTCAATAATATTTTCCCAGTCGCGGCGATGCTGCTCTTATTCTATGTTGAGTCCGTCCCTTTTTCCGCTTGCACTCCCTTGAAACATTATTCAACCACACATTCCTCTAATAGCTCACACCTATATGAATTTTGAAAATCATTATGTTTATTTTCTCTCTCTCAAAAACTTTCATTAAGAAAATATAAATTTTACTGATTATATTGGAATAATTTTTATAATTGTTCTTTATACTATATATATATATATGTTTCATTGTACTTTTCTTTGTTTACATAATTCTAATTTTTTCTTCTGGGTTTGTCTTTAAGGTTCCAATTGTTCAAGCCTCTTATAGCTGTGTTGCCCCACTCCTTTGCCTAACCTCAATTAGCCGTCACTTTTATTATTATATATTATGGTATTTTATTATTTTCTTTAATTATTTTTTTTATATTATTTTATTATAATTATATTATTTTTATATATATATATATTATTATATATTATTATATATTATGGGTATTAGGGGGTTTATTTCTGCACTTGTGTATATGGTGCCTATCTTTTCGAATTATCTTTACTTTTTGTCTTTTTAATTGCTCCGTTTATGAGGCTTTTATAAATATGCAGGGTCGCTGGGGCCTTAATAAAAGGTTGAAGACAGCTGCTGTAGAGAAAATAGTATGATGTTTCGGCGTTTATCCTCAGGTTGCTCGATTTATATATATGTATTTAATATCATTTTATATTGTATATATCTATATATATTATATATTACATATAAATAATATATATTCAGTTATATTAATTTTCTGTTTCTTTTATATTATATATATTATATATTATTATTGTATAGTTCTTATAATATCTTATATATATTATATATTATATATATTAATATATATTTATTATATTATAATATATATAATATTTATATATATTATATAATATTATATATATATATATATATATAGTAGGCTATTTTATAGGAGGATAGTATCGGGGTCCGGGGTATCGGGCAAAAAATTTTCAGGTATCGTAATCAAAAATGACCGTAGTACTTGTATTCGGGTAATCGGGTCTAAAAAAATTTTTGGGGTTATCCGGTTGCAACACCTATAACAGGTTAAACTATTTATAAAAAAAATTAAAGAAGATCTTTTATTATATTATACTTATATTATTAGTATTAGACTATAATATTATTAATATAATAATTATCTATGTATTCATTATATATTATATTTCGCCTATATTAATAATATATTTATATATTTTTTTGGCAATTCCCTAGATTATCAGGGGCAATAGAAACTTTTAAAAAGTACTTCGTACGGTTCTCGCTCTTCTTTCCTGTTGACTATTATAAGCATCTTTGGCCTTTAAACATATAAACAAAAATGGGTTCTATGGAGAAAACCCCTACATTTACATTATTACGGGGTTGCTAATGAGGAGTCGAGCCTCCAGGAAACTGGGGGAGCTATCTGTTTACACTGCGAGACTTTTTCTTCCTTCACAGTTTCAGTTTAAGGGTCTCATCCGCAATCGGTATGATGCTGGCTCTATTTCTGGGGGGGCAGAGTAAGTACAAGCATATTTAACGGGTCGAGCGAGCCTTGAATAGCGACCCTTTTTTTCGTGGGAATTTTTTAATTACCCGTGGGAAATTTTCTTAACCCTTAACGACGAAAAAAACGAAGGTTTTTTTTCGAAACAATAAAAAAAAAAATAAAAATAATTAATAAATAATAATTAAAAATAAATATAAATATATATATAATATATATAATATACTATATATAATATTATATTATTATAATTATAATTTACATTACTGATACAGTTTCTATTATATATATCAATGATTCAAAGTATATGTCTCCGCCCATCGCCACCGGTACGTCATCCCCCTGCGTATCCCCTCCCGCGGGGGGGACGGCAGCCCCCCTATTCAATTGCTCGTGCCGGCTGCATTGGCGGCTGGGGTAGGGCGCACGGAGATTAGGGATGAACAATTCTAGAGTACGGTCGGCTTCGCGGTTCCAGGACCCCAGCGGTGAGGCCCCTATGGACAGAGAAATGCATGGAATGCAACAAAGAAGAAGAAGACAGAGGAAGACAGAGGAAGAATGAAGAAGGAGAGAAGGAGTCTGAGTCCGAGGAGTCGAGTGCTAAGGCAACAGGTGACGGCCGGTCGGTGGCTGAGTTAATTAAATTCAATTTAAGAACGAATATGATATAATAATCATTCTGTTTTGACACCTGTCATTTCGAGAATACAAGATTTGATCCCGTCGTAAAAATAGGTTTCTGGAGACCCCAATGAGAGGGGATCCGATCTGAAAAACTGCATGATCCCGCGGCCGAGAAGGAATAGAATGGAGGGTGCAGGCGGTAGGAGAGTCAGAGAAAGGAAGAATGTGTAGAAGGAGCCTTAGTCATGAAAGAGATCGGAGTGGCATCGGAGGACAGTCAAAGAGGTTACATGGAAGCCCGGGTGGAGTGTAGATATAAAATATTCGTTTAGTTCCACTTTTAATATCACAGACTCCTGTTTATAAAAGGTCGAAGAACATGGCTATCCGGATTATGTCGTCGGGTGTTGAACCCAACGGACGGGATCCCGGATGGGCAACCCCCCCTGCATGGAATGCCACCGCCGAACGAAAAGGCAAGGAGGAGAGAACGGACTTCGGCAAAAGTCTGAGAGGAAGAGTGGGATACCAGGCCCGTGCTAGAGGAGTGTGGGTGCCGAGTTAGTCAATCGTTTCTCTCTCTATAATAATTTATGTTACCCTCTGCTGTTCTAAACGCGTCATGTACGACCTTGCAGTGTGCATCATTCAGATACCGTTTTTTCTATAAATAGTTGAAGCTGACATTAATAATATTTTCAAATCCTTCTAATATTACTTTATATAACGATTAACATAATAATAATTATTTACTTTGTTTTGTTTTTATATTTAATATTGTTTTAATCAATTACATGCTAAGATTTATTATATCTTATCTTTTCTAGTTCTCTTTCAACCTCACATTACGTTCAGTATTTGATATGTTTTTAATTTTCAATGATATTAATGTTTTTAATTAAATTTATACCTTTGTTTTTTTTGTTAAAACTATAAAATAATTTTTTTTAATATTATAAATTCATTCAAAACTCTCTTACAGGTCATTTCCGACTTTTTACTTGTTTTTCGTTTTCCACCTACACTTCAACTTTTTATGAAATATCCATCGTATTTTCTTAATGAATTTGATTTTATTAGCAATTTAATAATTTAATTCTCTATGAATTAATTTTTATTTAATTTCTTTAATTTCATTAAAAAAAATTATCATTTACTATATTTATTATTTTTCTACAACTTTATTAATCAAATTTTATTAATCTAATTTGTTAAGTTTTATATAATTTAGAAAATACATTATTAAAAAACTAGTTTGTTTATTTTATAATTTTTATTTCATTAAAACTTTCTTTTACTAAAAAGTTTTAATGATTTTCATGTTTATAAAACGTAAAAGAAAATTTGCATTTTCATACCCTAAAGCAGTAAAATCGTTAATCAACCACCCCACACTCCCATCATCCATTGATACTATTGATACTATGATATCATCATAATTGTATAATACAAACTTTATATAATTTTTTGTTTTTTTACCGTTATAAACATGAAAGCATAAAGATATTTTATAGTAAAACAAAATGTTTAAAGTAATAAACAAAATATAGTAAAAGTTATTTGCGTTAATGTTATATAAAATTGACTTGAAAATCCTAAATAATAGATCAACTGGATGAGGCGGATGGGTGAGGTGGTTGATTAACTTATATACTGGTCTTAGGGTTAAATGCAAATTTTTTAGTAAAAAACATGAAAGCATAAATTTATTAGTGGCAAATTTATAAAAGATAATAAAATAAATTAAAAGTTTTTAAAAATGTATTTTTCTAAAATAGTAAATTCAATACATAAAAATTTGAAAAAATAAAGTTAGAAAAATAAATTTAAATAAAATTTTTTTAAAAATTAAAATAAAAAAATTAAACACAAATTATTAAATGCAATTTCACTCCTCACATAATTTTGTGTAAAAATAAAATAAATTAAACACAAAGTATAATTAAAATAACTTAGATAGCAAAATAAATTTAAAAAAAAAAAATTAAATTAAATAAAAAAAAAACATAAATAAATTTAATAAAAAAAAATTTAAATAATAAAAAAAATTAAACCAAAGTTTAAATGTAAAATAAAACTTATAAAATAAAGTAGAAAAATAAATTGAAATAAAGCAACAAAAAAACAAAAAAATTATATAGTTAACGTTTATAAAAGAAAATGAGATTTTGAAAAATATAAATGTCAAGTCTTCAACATTTAGAAAACGGGTTATCTTGCATGATGCAATGCAATTGACGACATGTAATGTACATGCTAGAACAGATTTTCATCAGAATGTGATGTATTGTATTATTAAACGAATTTTACAACTGGCACGACCGGCTCCAGCACCGGTGCCGGTCCCAACTCTGTCTCCTTCTCAGACCTTTCCTTCCATCCTTCTTTCTTCCTTCCTTTCCTTTCTTTCTCTGTTTGCATTCCATGCATTTTTTCAGTCAGGACCCCCCTCCGTTGGGGTCCCAGAACACCTTTAACGAACTTATAATCCTCATATTCGAGTTCTACCCGTATCTATAATAAAACAATATTTTGGATTAAATATGGGACTAAACGAATATTTATTAACTCACACCGCACCGGCTCCAGCACCGGTGCCGATGCCAACTCCGCTCCTCTGACTCCGACTCCTTCCACTCTTTCCCTCTCTGACTCCTCCTTCCTCCATCCTTTCTTCTCCTTTTTCCTCCATCTTCCTTTCTCTTACTCTGTCATACACTCCAATGCATTTTTTTCAAGTCGGAACCCCTCCGTTGGGGTCCCAGACACCTTTTACGTGACTTGTAACCGTCATTTTTCGTAAATCTAGGTTCAAATAACATATATTTTGATATAAATATGGGACTAAACGAATATTTATTAACCTCAGCACGACGGCTCCAGCCGGTGGCCGATGCCTAACTCCGACTCCCTGATAAGCTCCTTCTACAACTCTTTCATTCTGACTTCTCCTTCCTTTATCCTTACTCCTTTTCTCCTACTTCCTTTTATCTTCCTCTGTTTTCTCTTCCATCCATTTCTTCACTCCTCACCCTCCGTTGGGGTCCAGACACTTACGGACTTGTAACCGTATTTTCGAAAATCTACAGGTTCAATAAACATAATATTTTGATATTAAATATGGACTAACGATATTTACAGCACGCACTCAGGCTCAGCACCGGGCCGGGATGCCAAATCGGACCCCTCTGACTCAAGACTCCACATTCTCTGACTCCCATCTCCACTCTTCCTTACCTTTTCCTCACTCCTTTCTTCTTCCATAACGTTTGCATTCCCATGCTTTCTTCTTATTTTCAAGGAGGAGGGGTCCTAGGAAGCCGCCAAGATCCGACTCAAGAATCTCACAATCCGGGCTCTATTAGCAAACAGCCTCCAAATTAAGCACTTCTACCCAAATTAATATTTTGGGAGGAAACATACGATATAAGCTCGTTAAGGGGGGAGGACGCCAGAGGGGTTAAAAGTAAAATAATCCTCGAAAAATTACCTCGACTTATACGGTTTATAATATATAATAATAAAAGCTAAATATAAAGTCAACTTCGAGGCTACACGAATTAACACGATATATATATATATATATAAATATATATATATTATAATATTATATTAATATATTAGTATATAACAGTTATATTAATATAAAGATAAAATACAAGAACAGCACACGTTGATTATATTAGGGTGTTGCCGAATAGTGAAAGCCCCGATACCGATATTCGGCTAGTATTTCGGCCCGAATACCGAATATTCGGGGCCGATACCCTTTTTCGCTAATCGCGATAGTATATTCACAAGTTCGGATCTTCATATTAGGGAATAACAGCACTTCCCTGGTAAACATAAAAAAGGTTAAAATTTTTCTTGGAAGGACTTATGGAGCAAAAGTATAAAGATAAAGGTGCTGGATTCCATAATATCTCGGGATTTGCTGGTTCAATCCCGTTTCGTGCAATCAGGCCTATTTTGCATATTCTTAGGAAGACAAAATATGTGGCACTAACGGTAGGCTGTTGAAGTTACCTTCCGCATCTATCTACAGTAGTAGCATAAGTTTACTGCGGTCGATATTCGGGAAGCATGTGTAACTTTAGTACGTTACATGTATGGATGCCAAATGACCTGGATGATGTATATTCATCATCTGAAATACAGTCGGATGGTCCGTCAATTGTTCGAACCCCCAGAGTGGAACACTCTGAAACGATATCTATGTTTAACTATAGAAGCGTTATGTAGCTTATGCGCGAAAGCTTGGTCCTGACTCATGGCCCAAAAATCATAGACAGTTTGGAGAGTAAGCTACAATATCTGGTAAAACATGGATTGGTAATATATGCGTGTTCGACCCCTCAAAAAAATTTGGTAAACCATTTTCTGCCCTCCGTTCAAGCACAGTCACCACCGAGGTTATTAAACCCAAAATCATGCCTTGTCCCATGTTACATGTCTTTTGGTGTTTAATCTTTCTATAGGTTGGGTACCGCGGCGCTCAGGAGGATAACCTGATGGAGGGAGCACCGAGGATTGAACGCCCACGTGTCCAAAAGATCCTTCGTGGACGTCCATATGCAGAACAACACACCTTGTCAGTGACAGAAGAAACATCATCTATTTGACCTAGCTCTCCTACACATAAATTGGTTTGATGAATACAATTTGTGAAGGACCCTGGACACATGAGGTGAATGCACTTCACTCTCGACTAATACTTATGTCTCTCGAAACCTGTCGGAGTAACGTGCTGCTGACGTTAGAAGAAAAGCCCCTAAATCTTTTGCTTGTATACCTATTGGATCAGGGGACAGGCTTCCGTGTTGCCGGCCAACTAAAGCGATCATTGCCAAAAGAAGAATGGCACCGATGGAAACCCTACTGATCGACTCCACGGTGACAAGAAAATTCTATCTGATACCTGTGCTACACTCACTGTGTTACCAAAGTGAGAGCTGTCTCTAAAACATCATTTTATCTATGCCTCACCATATATACACCCATAAAATTGGTGTACGTAATTAGAAACAAATCATTTGTTTGGTACGAGGACCCTCGGTACCTTGATGGTGGAAGCTTCCGGCTATATATGCCCGTGGTCTGGTGCCGAAGAAAACTGAATAAATGTATCAGGTTTGATGGCCCACAAAACGAAGACACACTTCCTCCGTGTAATCGCTGCACTTTCTCTTTGCTCACAAATTGACTTTGTGTTAGAGGCCATTCCGCAGCCGTGTGGTGTTTTCCTTCCCTTTCCAGATTGTTTAGCAAGAAGTGATAATTTTTTCGCGAGGTAACAGGAAAGTTTTCCTGTAGAATTACCAACATAATATGTATCAAGGAAAAAGTCCGCCTTAGAAAAAGTTCCTTCTTTCTCATCTAGGATCGTCATGGAGTTTAAGTTCGAATGAGCTTAGCGGTGACGGCCCTTACATGCATGCTAAGTAAATCTTATCATGAACTTTCTACTTCGGTGATAATGATACCGTTTCATACATATTTCATCCTAAAAGAGAATAATATCACGCGCATTGGGCTCTAGAGTAATTAGAATCGGTGCTAGTGCCTGTGCATGGCTCTCTGGTACCCCCTTTTGCTGAGGTGGCTTTTTTAACAGACGCCCTATGCACAGTAGATGACCTTCACCGACTAAGAAGTAAGTTACCATCACCATTAAGCAACGTTATAGGTTTATATATAGCTTTACTTTATACCAATACTATCCTAGTTCCTCATTTTGTCTTTACTTTTATTCCTGTTTTTATCTTTTACATAATTATCAATAATCAAAACGACATGTATTCATATCCTATCTGCGTATATATGTTTTCTCTCCACCTTATCATATATACAAAATATTACTAAATATTAATTACTTTTAATTATCTATTTATTAATTTAGATTAATAAGAAGAAAATTTATTGTCACATATCACTCTTATATGTTTCCTGGATTCCTTCCTTCTATAATCGTTTACTTTTAATTTTTTTAATATTGGTATTTTTTGCCCGTCTATGGCATTTATGCCATAACATCTATTTATTTAGTGGTAGTGATGATAAATTTTACCTCATTTGCTCTTCCTCAAACTCGCTAAAATAAATTCGCGGACTTTACTTAAATTTTTTTGTCATTTACTTATTATTATATAAACTATTTTTTACGACCTCGGCGTACAGCTGACTGTTTTAGTATCTTTGTATGCCTTATAATATTTCTATATTATATTTTTCATTGGGACTATGTAAACCATTTCAGTTATCAATCCAAATCCTGTACATAAAAATAATTTATGATCCAAGCAAATCCGTAGCGCTGATTTTGTCCTTCTTCAAGCGATTGGTAGGTAACCAATTTTCTATGAAGATGCGTGTGATTATTTTTCCATAAAGTCAAACAAATAATAATCGTTTTAGGGTTTTACACCATTTGTCGTCTTCTTTGTGTGTTCGTTTGCTAGTTTATTATTGTCATCTCTAAGTCATTATAGTTTTACTTTTATTTTTTCTTCTTCCACTTCTCTTCTTATGAATCATTTCATTCTATGTTCTTTATTTTATTGTTCTATTTATGTTTTTTTTATGCTGCGTTACCGAAGCTATTTTACGTCTATCGTTTGTTTCTCCAAAACTTTCATGATACTAAAGATGCCGCTTTTTCAAAAATCAATTTAATAATGAGATATTTCATTTTATATTATTTTGAATTCTCTGATATCTTTCACTGTATTACTTCCCTGAGCTTTTGCGTTAATATTATTTCGTTATGTCTAAATAATATTCTTTCTTCATCGTGTTGTGTGTTCTTACTTTGTTTGTTTTTGTTTTTGCTTTTGCTTCAGAAGACATATTGAAAGCTGAGTGAACTATCTTTTTCTTTTAGTAGTTAACGTAGCTTTCGCATGTGTACCCTAATTTACTTTGTTTGTTCTTTTCTTATTTTTCTTGCGTGTCGGAAATGGCTTGCCTATATATTTTAGTTTGGAATATTGCTGGAAGATCTGGTTAATGTATGATAATTGTGGTCATGGTTAGTTCTCTTTGATTTCTCTCTTTTTCATTTCGTTTTCTTTCCTTTTCTTCGATCTTTTTTTTTTGATTTGTTAGTTTTAGGTTTGAATTGTCATGCACTTCCTCATTTTCTCTGGTTTTTTCTTTACTTTTTTGGGAGTTTTTTTTATTTTTGTTACTTCTTTTTGAGTTTTTTTATCATTGTCATATTATGGTAGTTGCTTCTTCTATGTTCCGATGTTGCCGATGTTTTCGGCCATTTTGGCGATAGGCGTCTGTTATGTATATCAGGTATCTTTCTATTAATTTATATTTTTCCTTTTTATATGTATTTTATAATAATTTATTCTTTTTTATTTATTTTTTAAGTTTTTAATGTTTATTAACATGTTTTTTGTTTATTTCTTTTAAGTCTTCTTCATTCATTGTATTTTTTGACTTATTCTTATTTTTTTTTTTTTTTTTTTTTTCTTTTTGGTCTATTGTTTGTCATCTCTTCGGAATTTTTTTTTTCGTCGTTAGGGTGATTACGGTATAAAACCTTAGAGGGTCGCAATTCCTGGTCGTTCGAAACTCGTTACGCTTAACGTCGAACTGGTCTCTGGGTCAGCAAGTTTCTCGGTCGTTTGCTATGGGTGGTCAGAGGGCGGTAAGAGACGTTTAACTATCAAGACGTCGTACTTCTAGTTCATTGACTTCTCTGGTTTCTTGGCCGCACGATTCAGCATTTATCGCGGCTTTATTCTCTTTTCTATAAGTCGTAGCGGAGTGCTGCCGAGCGATGGCTTTTCTCTAGTACATACTCGCGAAGGTGGCACTCAGATAGATATATCTTTGTAAAGTTAGAACTGACAGCTTTTGGGACCTCTGCCTTAGGGTTTGTTTAAGGACCCGGTGATAGGTTTTGCGTTGTGAATGTGACATGTGTCGAGGGAAGCAATTGAGTTTTCGTGTTGGATACAAGATAAGTCTGGACATAACCCTACCAATGCCTGGGTATAACAGGCTGCATAGGAATTTATTCTCTTTTACTTTACCTATCTTTGCAGTACTTCGTGTTTTCTCCATGGGGACTTCATTTATACCTCACTTCTGTCTTGATATCCATTCTATACATTTTCACAATTCGCTAGCCTCTGATCATCATTGGGCCGTTTTTGGCCATTATAGGTTGGTTTTTTTGCATGAGCGGATCACCCACCTCAAATTGATACATAGTGTTTTAAAGCTTTAATTAGGACGCTGCTAACATACAGAGCGTGGTGGCATCTTTACACCCACACAGCTGACGATGCTACCTTCGTTCCCTTATTTATTATAACTGAGTTATTTTCACACTGATAGTTATTTTAATTTATTTCTCATTAATTATTATTATTTCAGATAATTATTATAATAGTATATTAATATCTCAGCTATATTACTTTTTCTTGTCGTCAAGATGTAAGATATTCATATATATTATATAGGTATTAAAATATATTGGTAAAAAATTATAATGTTTTTATATTT
>JABUQX010065547.1:0-2500 GCA_015478945.1 Trachelipus rathkii | reverse complement strand
ACTCATTATGCATAAGATCGAAAGTGGAGCTGTATATTAAAGTTTTAATACTTATTATTTACTAAATGGTGGGACATGGCTGAAGAAATTAAGTCATAAACCTGCAAAGGTTTCTTCGGTAGGACGCTTACCGGTAAAATTCTGGAGTCGATTTCCTATTAATTAACATTATCTAAAAATGGCAGAGTACCATCCATCTCCTCCTCCTTCGTAAAATTAATATTATTCAATTTGTTATTTAAGTAGTCAAAAAAATGGTAAAACTTTGTCTTTATCTGAAAAAAGTAAAAAAGTATTCATAAACATAAACTTTTATAGTGAATTGGTTTAAAAGAAGGGGGACAATTTTGTAGCCTAACTTTTTCAAAAATGGCTTAAGTATGAGTTGCCAATGTTTTGGAGCCACTAAAGAGGGGAACCCATTGACAGAGAGTCTGTCTGCTGATATAAAGTATATCTGAACCCCACTTTTCATGGTTTTAATAAATCCGAATTGAAAACTTTGCTTACATTGGCTACTCAAGATACCTTTTCTTTTTTAATGATACTTTATATCAGCAGACAGACTCTCTGGCAATGGGTTCCCCCCTAGTGCTACATGGCAAACTCATACTTAAGCCATTTTGAAAAAGTTTGGCTACAAATTGTCCCCCCCCTCATTTAAACCAAACACTATAAGCGATTCACATGGATTATTATTATTATTGGTACAAGATGAAAACAAAAGTTTTAAAATTTTTGACATAACTTAAAAATAACAAAATTAAATATTATTAATTTTTACGGCAACGACAATCAAATGGATGGTACTCTGCCATTTTAGATATGTTAATTAAGAAATCGACTCCAGAATTTACTGTAAGCGTCTACCAAAAGAAAACCTTTTCAGGTTTAGGACTTAATTTCTTCAGCCATGTCCCTCTCATTTATAAATGCAATAGTATTAAAACTTTAATATACAGAGGTTATCACCTTAGCTCCACTTTCGATCTTATGCATAATGAGTTCAATTTTCATTTAAATTTTTTTAAAAATAATAACTATCCTACTAAATTAATTTACAAATATATAAATGATTTTCTGATCTTCTGTTACTCGTCTAATCCTCCGACTTATACTGTACCTAAATGTAATGTATTTATTAAGTTACCTTTTTACGAACACAATTTTGTAAAGCAACGTAAAGAGTTGAGTTCCCTTTTGCAGAAATGTTTTCCTCAATTAAATATTAATCTGTATTCACAGCCACAAGAAAAATCTCTTCCTTTTGTAACCATAAAGACCACACTCCTGCATCTCTTCGTTCCTCTATCATTTATAAATTTTCATGTGACAGCTGCGATGCTGTTTATATAGGCAGGACTCTGCGCCAAATTTTTGTGAGGATCAATGAGCACAGAGGTGTCTCCACCCGTATAAAAACTTTCTTGAATTCGCCAGCTTTTTCTTCCATCAGAGATCATTCCCATTCTTCAGATCACAACTTTTACTATAACAATTTTAATATACTAGCACAAACAAAATCACAAACCAACTTATATATTTTAGAAACACTATTCATTCATAATAATAAACCCTCCCTAAATAGTGATTCTGGTCCGTTCAAGCTGCAACTGTTTTGACGTACTCTGCTGCGAAGCAATTTATAACTTGGTTTCCTACTTAGATGTATTTGTTAGCAAAAGATCCCTGTACAACCAATTCTGCATTATATATATAATTGAAGCGACCTCCAAGGATTCTAAATTAAATATAGTTTTATAAATGGTATGATGTTTGGAGTTTTGTATATATTTTCAAGATTTTTTGTTAAATTTGTTTTAGGATTTTGAACTTTGTAAAATTGTACATTTTCGATTTTTATTATTATTTGATATTATATTTCTAGTTACTTCACCTGATGATGGAAACAGTATATTTTTCCGAAACGTTGTGTTATAATTTTTGATTAAAGAATTTCTATATAGAGGGCCTTAGTGTTGCTTTTCCTGTTTAAAACTATATATATATATATATATATATATATATATATATAATATATATAATAATATAATTATATATAATTAATATATATATATATATATATATATATATATATATATCATATATAATATATATATTGTAAGTGTGTGTGTATGTTGGTTTTGTGTGGTGATATCTGAAGGGAGTTTGAGAGGATTGGTAGAGAGATTCGGGCAGGGTGTGTAAAAGAGGTGGTTTAAAAGTTTAAAACGTAGATAAGAGTAAAGTTATGCGTTGTGATGAGGACAGTTCCTCTGTGGAAGTTTATGTTAGATCGGTAAGCAGCTGGAGCAAGTGTCTGAATTTAAATATTTAGAATAGATGTTGGATGAAAAGGGAAAGGTGATGCAGAGTGTATAGGAAAATTTGTTAATGACAGGAAGGTGGCTGTGCAATTAATCGTTGGTGGTTGTGAAGGGACTAAGTCTTGGAGTGAGATAGGGTCTTACATGAGGGTATGTTGTACTTGTGTTAATGT
>JABUQX010065546.1:5000-7500 GCA_015478945.1 Trachelipus rathkii | reverse complement strand
CGTTTCCAAACTGCCTGCGTAAAACTAATCGGCGTAGTTGAGTGGCATGCATAAGAGGCGAATGGTTAGGTCTGCTATGACGGTGCCTCACTCGCAGCACCGCTAGGCGAGGCCCTACCGCCGGAAACAGTGACGCTACCGCTCTGCATGTGCTCTGACATATCTCATATACTGTCATAACGGTCTAAATACAGATCTCTCAGCTCATTGTTCAGTTAACTATTTGCTGAAATATACACTTATTTTATTTTATAAAATACCAAAGTTTACATTACTTTGTATTTCTTTTCAAGTAATCGTTTATAATCAGAGAAAAAACTATGATAACACAGTAATTTTATATTGGGAATATACATCTTCACTCTCTCTCATCCTTTTTTCTGTATAGGTTTTTTCTATGTCTTTTATCTTTCTTATGATTTTTTTTCCATTATCATATAATTTTAGAAGAGTACAAAACCTGTTCACTGGTGTGGAGATGTTTGGTGTGATATTAATAATACATAATTTTTTCTACCTTAAAAGCATGCATAAACTGCTAATAATGGCTCAGGTAGCTGTCACGTGAGCCGAAGCTATATGGCCGACCGGTCTTGAGGTTTGTTTAACCCTAGGAGACTATTCTCGCGCATGTTCTTTACTTCATATAATGTCTATATAGCAAGTAGTAGGTCTACTCTCTAGTATTTCAACATGGATGCCATATCTCTGTAACACCAACAATTCTCAGTTCTAGGATATATATATACATCATTTATACAGCTCTGAATATTTATCAGTTTTATATTTAAATTATTTTTTAATTATATAAGAGTATAATACTTTAAATAACTACAGTGAGAAATGATCTATTTATATATTGAAATAACAGTTCAATTTCGGAATTGACAAATTTATACACGAAGCCAAAATACTATCATAATTAACCCGGGGTGTAATATTAAAGTAGCACCACAAAATAACAGAGGAAACAAGAACTTCTTAACCTTAGAATCTTTTACCCTGTAGAATAGAAATACAGGAAATAGGATAACATGAGGTCGTATTTCAATGCCTAGGTCGATAATAGTAGTAGAAATTAGTAGGTTATAAAATATTAATAATATAACTAATATATATATTATGTATAGAGTCCTGAGATCTAATAAAGAATTGAAATTATAATTAAACAGTCGAAACATTTGAATGAGTGTATTGAGACGTAGTGATGTAGAGTGAATGATATCATCAGCTAGTACCTAACGCTTCTTATCATGCGACTATTGTACTTCAGCTCGTCCACACGTTATTTGCAAGTTGAGAAATAACATCTTTTACTCATTAAAATCATATTAATAAGATGGTAAAACTCTTATCCATTGAACTAAGAACCGAGATACAAGAATAAATTATATGGTCGTATACAAGTCGCTTCTACAGGACTAAGAATTGCTGACATATCAAATTATGATAATTCTATTTTCGCAAAATGAATTGTTGACCTATGATACATCACTGACGACATAACCAACCCATAATATATTTCTACGTGGTTCTTGGTCAAAAATTGTCATTCTCTCCTTAATTAATTTATGAACAGATCAACTGTTGTGATAACTATGAGATTCATAAAAATCATTGTATTTAATGATTAATGCATAATTAAATGAAGAAATAGCTTAAACGTTTACGATTTCCATCATTTAAACATCTCTGTATTTTTCATCACCCAGAACATTTTTTATCAGAATAAGTATATGAGAGATATATCTTTAAACACCCAATATCTACTACTCTTCGGACAGAGAAGAGACATGAATCAGATCAATGTATTAGCCTCTCAAATGTTTCCATCACAACGTAAAGACTTCTTAAAGGTATATAAAGAAGTTACATCTGTTCCTCATGGTTATTTAATGTGTGAACTTCATCCTAAAAACACGTATAGAGTTTTGCTCCGTACTAACATTTTGCCATTCGAAATTGAAACTGTATTCATACCTGAATAATGAGTACTCTGGTTGTTAAGTATTTACCTCTTATAAAAAAATTTAAAAAACTGAAAACAGCTGAAAAACGTAAACTAATCTGCAATGATGAAAAATTCATCCAGTGTGTATGCGAAGTCTGCTTAAATCTTATAAAAGGAAATGTTCCTTTAAACAAACCTCAGAAGGTGAAGCTTCGCCGGCACTTATAAAAGGAAATGTTCCTTTAAACAAACCTCAGAAGGTGAAACTTCGCCGTCACAGAAACATCATTAAAAAACTCTCTCTAAATATAAAAAATCTGAAAAGTAAAAAGAAGTTACTTCAGAAAGGAGGTGGAGTGTTCCTACCGTTACTTTTTTCTGTTATAGCCCCTTTAATAACTAAGTGGATATCAGAATAATGAAGAAGGTGGCTGTATTACCATATAATGAGTATGAGAAAATGAAGTATAATAATACTACACATTCTGATCAACATACAACCAACCAGTCACCTCTAGTACAACCTCAGACAGTACAGCCTATACAACC
>JABUQX010065545.1:17500-25000 GCA_015478945.1 Trachelipus rathkii | reverse complement strand
TTGACCAGCTACCTTCTTAACACTCACAACTTTCCTACTACACCAAGCATCATCCGTTTTCTTTTTATCCAACATATAGCCTAAATATTTAAACTCTAGATATTTGTTCCAGCTGCCTACCATTAAACACGATTTTAAGCTGTGGACTCTTTTCACATACCACCATCACCATTACCTACATTTACTTTCAAACCTCTCATTTTACATACCCTGCCCAACCACTCTATCAATCTTCTAAAGTTTCTTCATATTCTCCACAGAAAACCAAATCATTTGTGAATACTAAGCAAGGGACCCCCACCACTCCATTCCTTTTTCATCAGTCTAGTGCCCTCCCCTACTATTTCTACCATAAATTCTTTAATCGCACCCCCATTTATAAAAATTAAATAGCCAGCAGAGAACTAACATCCCTCCTATCTTCCCTATTAATCCTGTCATATGCCTGTAAAGTTTCCTCTTCTTATCTCTCATTTTCTCACACATTTGCTTCAATGTAAATATTTGATCTACACATCCTCTACCACTTCTAAATGCATCTTGATCTTCAATCAACCCATCAGTCATTCGACTCATTCCTTCAACCTAAATACCAGCACTTATCTCCCTTACAACACTCTATAAACTAATTCTGCTGTAGTGTCTACAGATTCCCTCATCCTCACTGCTTTCTCCCAATCTTCTGGAACTACAATCTCCACAAACGCTTTGTTACTAAACTTCCATATCCTGTCAATCACATTATCACCTCCACTCTAGGTAATTTTACCTATAATCCAATCTATACCAGCTAATTTACCATTATTCAATTTTCTCACTATACCTATTATTACCTTCTCCCTATTGATTACTTCATCCCAAAATACCTACTTCTTCTTGCACCATCAAACCCACACACATTCACTGTCACTTCTTCATTACTGCCAATGATATGCAAATTTTCTAAGTGTTCCCTCCACACTTTCCTACCTCTAAAAAGAATCATCCATATTCATTACTTTATGAAGATTCCACACTTCTCATCCTTAATCTTCCTTTCCAAATTACTTCTATTTCTGGGTTCCATTTATCTTCCTTCCAGCTGATCATTTACCTGCCTCTCTATATACCATGTGCCTCCAACTTTTTAGATTCACAGTTTTCCTCTTTACTTATTTCCATACACCTTTTACTCAAAATCTCATCATCGGCATTAGGTACCTACAATCAACCATGCATCTCTTTTACGTAATAATAATAATAATAATAATAATAATAATAATAATAATAATAATAATAATAATAATAATAATAATAATAATAATAATCAATGATAATGATAATAATAATAACCTAAAAAGCAAACCCTATCTTACTATTTTAAAATTAAAAAAAATGGCAAGGGGGAGGGGCCATGGAATCATTTTTATGTATATTTTATTAGATATTTACTAAAACAAATTGTTAACTAAATGTGGGCCTAAACATTAAACAGCCAGCCAATAAGAAAATACCATTGGAAGATCTTCAAAAATTGCTGTTGTGTGAACACAATTAAATTTTTGAGAAGACATTCATTCACTCACTGTTAGGCTTCAACTCCAGTGAATACAGAAAAAATATTCTCGAATGAATATATAATTTTTTTTAGAAAGGCTGTTCTTTTCTCCTCCCAGAAATCATGTTTCTGGGTTTATTTTTATTTTTTTCCTCATGGTGTTAAAATCAAGGGTTCTAGAAAGGGCAATGTATGGTTGTAATCTTGTTGTAACTCCAACTATAATTTGACCAAGAGGCTGTAGGGTTGGATAAATCAGCCTATAAGAATTTCTGCTCCAGTCAGAAAAAATCTTTTCATCTACTTTAAACTTACCTGCTAATAAGTTTATATAATAACATACCTTATCGCTATAAATAAATATAAACATACCTACTCTTATTCGTTTACAAGTATAGTCATTAAGTATGTTATCTTAAATTTAAGAAACTTAAGAAACATTGAACGTTGAAGATCTTGCAAGAAAATGTTTATGATCCTCTCCATCTAATGTCTTCGGTGAGAGTATGTTTAACCAAGCGGGCGACATCTACAGCTCAAAAATAGACTTTCAGCGAAAAAGCTGATAAGCTTCTATTTTTGCAACACATTTTGTGAATCTTAAAACTAACAATAAGTTATGGATAGGAATCTTTTCGTTTATTAGTAAAATGTGCAACTTTATAAAACTGTCTAAAATTGTCTACATTGAAAATTGGCTCCGATTTTTAACATTTTGCTACATGCCCGTTGCCCAATCACTTTACCATCGGGCATGCCATATCCAATTTGAAACAGGCAGCACAATGACGTTCCAGATTTAAAAATTTTAATAAAAAAAAAAATTCTAATAAGAAATGTTGGCTCGTTCAATTCAGTCACTCTGAAATTTCATTAAAAATATGGATTAACAGTAAAAAAAAATTTTCAAATTTGCCAATTTTCACCCATCCACGAGCTAATGTTGAAAAAAAAAATCATTTTTATTTATGGTGGTTTAAATGATATAATGAGCCATAAAACGGAAACTTTTATCTAGTATATATATATAAAAATCTAAATGATGAAGGATTTTCTGAGATAAAGCTACACAAAATCAGCAATTCATATTGGGACCAAATGTACCAAATGGCTTGGTGCACAGAAAAATGCTCTGAATCAATGTTTTCAAACTCTACCAAATTATAAATACTCTGAAAAAAAAATTCCTGAAATAAAAATGGATAAATTATAAAAATAATTAGATAAATTTTTCAATTTTGAAATTATTTTAAGTTAACCATTGACCTATCCTTTAGGTTAGTCACACTTTTTCTTAAATGTATTTTTCATGAATATTTGTCCATCATATTATTTTACATACTTATGTATAGTATATTACGTTATCTTTAAAGAAAAAAATCTCTTACATAATTACAAACAGTAAAGCATATTACTGCAAGCAAGTTTCACTAAGAATTTAAAGAAGCATAAATACTGATGAAAGCGGTTAAAGGTAAAAAAGAAGCGTGGTTGAATGTACTAAAAGCAAATGATGAAGATTCAAAACAAAGATGCTTGGAATTATATAGGAGGAAAAAAAGAAATACTAAAGGTGTATACGTAGAGAAAACAAGAGGTAAATGAACAGTTTGGAAGGAGGATGAATGAGGACATACAAGGAAATAGGAAGCTCTTCTGGAAGGAAGCGCGAAAGGTTAAGGAGAATAAAGAATAAGAGTCTACTTGAATAATAGATGGGATAGGTACTTTACTGGCTTAGTGAAATGGATGTGAGGAGTGTGGAAGAACACTTTGAAAAGTGCCTGTCGTAACAGTAATGATGAAGGTGTTAGTGAATGTGCAGTTGATGATTACCAAGAAAAGAATAGGTATTTTAGGGATGAAGGTTATTAGTAAGGATGAGGTAATGGGTAGGGTGAAAGTTGAAGAATGGTAAATCTGCAGGTATAGATGAAGTACTATTGAAATGATCAAGAATAGGAGCGAGATGGTGATTGATTGGTTTTGGAAGTGTGTAATAAAGCGTTTATGGAGGTATAGTTCCAAGGGATTGGAGAAACAGAGTAATAGTACCCTTGTAGGGTAAAAAAGGGAGAAAAGAGTTCTTAGAAATTATGGAATAAGTTTATTGAGTGTTGTAGGGAAGGTATATGCTGGTGTTTTGGTCGAAAGGTGCGTCAGTGACTGATGGACTGATTGAAAGGTGAAGAGACAAAGTTGCGTTTTAGGAGTGGTAGAGGATGTGTGGATCAAATCTTTACATTGCAACAAATAATTGAGAAAATGAGGGAGAAGAATAAATTATATTTAGTTTATGGATTTGCAACAGGCGTATGATAGAGTTAATAAGGAAGCAAGCTTTATGGCAGGTGTTGGTGATATATGAATTGTTGGTGGTAGAGCTACGAATGGAATCAAAAGTATGAGCGATAAGTGAAAATGATGTGTAAGAATAAATGGTGTCAATGGTGATGGTTTAGGATTAATAGCGGAGTAAGACAGGGTTATGTTATGTCTCCTTGGATTTATTCAATTTGTATATGGATGGGGTTATGAAAAGAATTTGAAGTGGGGATGGCAGGAAATGGAGTGTTAGAATGGTGGAGAATGGAGTTGAGTGGAGGGTGCCCTACCTATTATATGCAGATGATTTGGTTCTTTATTGGCGAGATCTAGAGAGGGTTTGAGAGGATTGATAGAGGAGATTTGGCAGGGTGTGTGAAGGAGGGGCTTAGTAAACGTGGATAAAGAGTAAGGTTATGGTTGTGAGTGAGGACACTCCTCAGTGTGAAGTTATGTTAGATGGTGAGCAGAAAGCTAGAACTAAGTGCCTGAGTTTAAATATTTAGGGTATATGTTGGATGAGAAGGGAACGGACGATGCAGAGTGTAGTAGGAAAGTTGTGTATGGCAGGAAGGTGGCTGGTGCAATTAAATCGTTGGTGAATGCAAAGGGACTAAGTCTTGAGTGTGCTAGGGTCTTACATGAGGGTATGTTGTTACCTGTGTTGTTGTATGGTAGTGAGACTATGGTCTGGAATAAGAAGTATAGATCTAAAGTTCAATGTGTTCAGATGGACAATCTTAGGGTGTGGAAGTTGTAGTGTAAAAAGCGTTTATAAAGAGAGGAATGAACGTATTAGAGAGTGGTGTGGTGTGAAGAAAGGGGTAAATGAGAGAATAAATGAAAGTATGTTGTGATGGTTTGGTCATGTGGAAAGGATGAATGATAGTAGGTTGGTTAAGCGGATGTATAGTTAAGTGGTGAGTGTGTTGGGAACCGACCGGCTGGGAGACCGAAGAGAAAGTGGATTGAGTCGGTGAACGAATGTCTGAAGGAGAGAAATGTGAGTTTGGCAGAGGCGAGAATAAAGGTGCATGATAGGAGAGAATGGCGGGGTTTTGTATGGGGGCATGGTTGTGGCCCACCTGGGCCAGGGGATGAACCCTTACATTGACGATTTACCATAGTGAGGGTCCGTCGCGGTCCCATGATGCTCTAGGGTGGATTTTCTGTCTGTGACGAGCTCTCACTAATTAATGGTACAGAGGGGGCGGTAAGGCTGGGCTTTCTTTTCGACGTTTGTCATGTTCTCCTACTGCTTTTCTTTCCGATGCTTGTACATTATATAAAAATTAATGTAGGCTAAGTAGTTTATAATGAATATTAATTCCCATAAATTTCTATATCAAATGCATTTTAAATATAAAAAAATACAAGGTTTGTTAAAAGGATCTTTCAGGAAAAATAAAGAAAAATGACATACCCAACCCTATTTCCTAAGGCTAAGAAATGGATTATTGTGTATAACTAAATATTCAGATTTTTAAGGGGAAAAAATGTTCAATTTCTTATACAAAGATTCAGCTGGATGGAGGATGGATATTGAAAATGATATCAGGCAGGAGAAGGAACTTTTTGAAATGGTAGGATATCCAGCCAGAGCCAGATAGGAGAGTCAGTGAACACAGGAAAGTTGATACAGCAAAAGCCCTAGGATCCATCCAATCAAACAGGCATAAACCTTTAAAATTAATCAAAATACTTTTAGAACAAAACACTACTGACGACCATGAGTAGTAGGCTATAAATTTTTATTTTATGACATTTGTTAATATAGTAAAAAGGACTGATACAATTATTTTAAATTCTGTATTCTAAAAAAAAGGTACATATAAATGTAATTAATTTGCAAAGTTTAACTTAAAAAATATATATCTCAATTTAAAAATTAGCAATTCTATGATCGTTACTCTTTAGAAACTAAATTTAGTATTTCTACTTCTTTATACATTAATTGACAATTTTGGCTCTTTTAATTCGCGTCATAAAGAGCTAACATTGGACTCTTAACAAAACCTGGACAAAAAATTATAGAAAAAATGTAGGGCCTAAATACTAAATTTATAAATGTTAGAGAGGGTAAGTAGAGGATAAAGGGAATCTTACCTTTTGAAGTAGACATTTTTAAAGGAATGAAATTTCTTGTTAAAAAAAAATAACAACAGTTAGATGATCTTCAATATCTATATGATTATAAATCTTCTGAAAGAGGTATATATATATATATATATATATATATATATATATATATATATGTATATATATATATATATATATATATATATATATATATATATATATATATATATATATATATATATATATATATATATATATATATATATATTGTGTCCGTAAAGCCATGGTGCGCTTTTGAACGGTCACAGGAAAGCAACAAAAGAAGATAGAAATGTGAAATCTTCACCAAATAAAAGGGAAACTCTCCAAGTTTGATGACGCAGGTGATGACGCAACACCACGAACTGCGCGGTAGCTGATCAGGCCACGATCAGGCCATTCGCGATGTGAACGTTACGGAGGAAAGTTCAATTTGAATCCGTGAGCAAAGTGCAACGTGAATATCGTCACGTGTACAACGAAGCACCACCACATAGGAATAACATTACTCAGTGGGATAAGCAGTTGAAGGAGACCGGCAGTGTATTGGACAAACCCCGTTCTGGTAGGCCATCGGTAAGTGACGAGTCCGTAGAGGCTATACGGGAGAGCTACCTAAGAAGCCCTAAAAAATCAGTGCGTGCGTGTGCTCGACAATTACACCTAAGCAAGACTACAGTTCATAAGGTGTTAAAGAAACGTCTACGTTTTTCGGGTTACAAATTGCAGCTGTTGCACGCTATCAAACCCGCGGATAGACCCAAACGATTCTCGTTTGCTACAGATATGCTTCATGAGATCGGCAATGATGAACGATTTCTGCAGAAGATTGTGTTTAGCGACGAGGCGACATTCCATGTCTCTGGACATGTTCATCGCCATAACGTCCGAATATGGGCAGCTGAAAATCCTCGTGCCTACGTAGAGTACGAACGTAACAGCCCTAAAGTGAACGTGTGGTGTGGCCTGATGCATGATAAAGTGATAGGCCCATTTTTGCGGAGCAGACTGTGACGGGAAGCAACTACCTTGACATGTTGGAGTTGTATGCAGTGCCACAATTTCCAGAAGGTGTCATCTTTCAACATGACGGCGCTCCTCCACACTACGCCGCCATTGTTCGTGAGTTTCTGAATACAACATTCCCCCAGCGGTGGATAGGCAGGGGTTCTGTCACGCCATGGCCACCACGATCCCCAGATCTAACGCCCTTAGACTTTTACTTGTGGGGTTATGTGAAGCAACATGTCTACAGTGAACGTATCAACGACATTAATCATTTAAAACAGAGAATCACAGACGTTATTCACTCTGTTACACCAGACATCCTTAACCGTGTGTGGGAAGAACTTGATTATCGTTTAGATGTGTGTAGGGCAACACATGGAAGCCACATCGAACTGCATTGAATAGGTATGAAACTCGGAGGGTTTCCCTTTTATTTAGTGAAGATTTCACATTTCTATCTTCTTTTGTTGCTTTCCTGTGACCGTTCAAAAGTGCACCATGACTTTACGGAC
>JABUQX010065545.1:10000-15000 GCA_015478945.1 Trachelipus rathkii | reverse complement strand
ATTGATTGGATTTGGAAGTTGTGTAACAAAGCGTATACAGAGGGTATAGTTTTGAGGGATTGGAGGAGGAGCAGTAATAGTACTTTATAAAGGGTAAAGGGGATCAGGTAGCGCTGCAAAATTATAGGGAATTAGTTTATTGAGTGTTGTAGGGAAGATATATGCTGGTATTTTGGTTGAAAGAGTGCGTCAAGTGACTGAAGGACTGATTGGTAAAGAATAAGGTGCGTTTAGAAATGGTAGAGGATGAGTGGATCAAATCTTTATATTGAAACAAATGATTGAGAAAATGAGGGAGAAGAATAAATTGTATTTAGGCTTAATGGATTTGCAACAGGCATATGATAGGATTAATAGGGAAGCTCTATGACAGGTGTTGGTGATATATGGTGTTGGTGGAAAGCTTCTGAATGGAATCAAAAGTAAATATGATGATAATAAAGTGTGTAAGAATAAATGGAGTCGAAAGTGATTGGTTTATTATTAATAGCGGAGTGAGGCAGGGATGTTTTATGTCTCCTTGGTTATTCAATTTGTATAAGGATGGGGTTATAAAAGAATTAGAGGTGGGGTGGCAAGGGGTGGTGTTAGAATGATGGAGAATGGAAGAGAGTGGAGGGTGCCCTACCTATTACATGTGGATGATTTGGTTTTGTGTGGCGAATCTGAAGAGTTAAATGACAGTTTGGCAGATATTGTGCAGCTGCAGTTTTGTAACATAGATAGGTAAGGTTATGGTTGTGAGTGAGGAGAGTTCTCTGTGTGAAGTTATCTTAGATGGTGAGTAGCTGGAACAAGTGTCTGAGTTTAAATATTTAGAATATATGTTGGCGGTAAGGCTGGGGTTTCTTTTCGACTTTTGTCATATTCTTCTACTGCTTTTCTTTTCTGATGCATGTACGCACCTTACCCCCAGTCTTGGGGAGAAAAGGTAGAAGAAGAAGTTGGATGAAAAGGGAACGGATGATGCAGAGTGTAGTAGGAAAGTTGTGAATGGCAGGAAGGTGGCTGGTGCAATTAAATCATTGGCGGATGTAAAGGGACTAAGTCTTGAGTGCGCTAGGATCTTACATGAGGGTATGTTGTTACCTGTGTTAATGTTTAATAGTGAGACTATGGTCTGGAATAAGAAGTATATATATAGTACAATGGATGTTCTGATGGAAAATCTTAGGGATGCGTTAGGTGTGAGAAGAATTGATAAAATGGGGAATGAACATATTAGAGAGGTGTGTGGTGTGAAGAAATGCTTAAATGAGAAAATAAATGAAAGTACTTTGAGATGGTTTGGTCATTTAGAAAGGATGGATGATAGTCAGTTGGTTAAGCGGACGCATAGTGGTGAGTGTGCTGGGAATCGACCAGCTGAAAGACTGAAGTAAAAGTGGATTGAGTTAGTAAGCCTGGAGGAGAGAAATGTGAGTTTGACCGAGGCGAAAAGAAATTTGCATAATAAGAGTGAATGGCTGGGTTTTGTGAGGGGGATATGGTTGTGGCCCACCTGGGCCAAGGGATGAACCCCACATTGATGAGATACTATAGTGAGGGTCCGTCGCAGTCCCGTGAAGCTCAAGGGTGGATTTTCTGACTGAGACGAGTCCTCACTAAAAAGTATAAAGGTGACAGTAAAGCTGGGCTTTCTTTTCAACTTGCGTCATATTCTTCTAATACTTTTTTGTTTCCAGTGCATCCTGCACACCTTACCCCCAGTCTTGGGGAGAGAAGGTGGGTAATAATAATAATAATAATAATAATAATAATAATAATAATAATAATAATAATAATAATAATAATAATAATAATAATAATAATAATAATAATAATAATAATAAATAATAATAATAATAAATAATAATAATAATAAATAATAATAATAATTTATCTCGATTAATAATAATGATTCATGCTCCTTATATTTCAACTTAATATTTTATGTAATTTTAATATATAGTAAGTATTTTCAAAACATTGATATTAAAAAATTTTAATGGGCAAGAACATGGACAGACATACAAAATTCTAGTACTTTAAATTTAAAGCTCTTAAATTATGATGCAGAAAAATAATCTTTCTCTAGTTTCTGGTGTAATATTTCCTCACTTAATCGGCAGATATTGACGATGACAATTGGGAAAAAATATGATGATTTTGCCAATGACGATTAATCATCCATCACTAAATATATATATATATATATATATATATATATATATATATATATATATATATATATATATAAATATATATATCTATATATACTTACTATATATATATATATATATATATATATATATATATATATATATATATATATATATATATATATATATATATATATAAATATACACATATATATATATATATATATATATATATATATATATATATATATATATATATATATATATATATATATATATATATATATATATATATATATATATATATATATATATATACCATTATAATTATATATATATATACCGTATATATATATATATATATATATATATATATATATATATATATATATATATATATATATATATATATATATATATATATATATATATATATACTATATATATATATATATATATATATATATATATATAAAAGGAGGGGCTTGAAAGTAAACGTGGATAAGAGTAAGGTTATGGTTGTGAGTGACGACACTCCTCAGTGTGAAGTTATGTTAGATGGTGAGCAGCTGGAACAAGTGTCTGAGTTTAAATATTTAGGGTATATATTTGGATAAGAGAACGGACGATGCAGGTGTAGTAGGGAAAGTTGTGTGAATGGAAGGTGGCTGAGGCAATTAAATCGTTGGTGAATGTAAAGGGACTAAGCCTTGAGTGTTGCTAGGGTTTACATGAGGGTATGTTGTTACCCTGTGTTATTGTATAGTAGTGAGACACTATGGTCTAGAATAAGAAGTATAGATCTAAGTTCAATGTGTTCAGATGGACAATCTTAGGGTGTGTTAGGTGTTGATAAAGAGAGGAATGAACGTATTAGAGAGTGGTGTGGTGTGAAGAAAGGGGTAAATGAGAGAATAAATGAAAGTATGTTGAGATGGTTTGGTCATATGGAAAGGATGAATGATAGTCGGTTGGTTAAGCGGATGTATAGTGGCGAGTGTGTTGGGAACCGACCGGCTGGGAGACCGAAGAAAAAGTGGATTGAGTCAGTAAACGAATGGAGGAGGGAAATGTGAGTTTGGTAGAGGCAGAAGAAAGGTGTTTAACAGGTAGGAATGGCGGGGGATTGTGGGGGCTATCTGGATTGTGGCCCTGGGTAAGGATGAACCCTTACATTGGCGATCTACCATAGTGAGGGTCCATCGCTGTCCCATGAAGCTTTTAGGGTGGATTTTCTGACTGCGATGGGTTATCTACTAATTAATGGTACTGAGGGGGCGTAAGGCTGGGCTTTCTTTTCGACTGTTATGTTCTTCTACTGCTTTTCTTTTCTGATGCCCGTCGCGCACCTTACTCCCATTGGGAAGATATAAGGAAGATGAAGATATATATATATATACCATATATATATATATATATATATATATATATATATATATATATATATATATATATATATATATATATATATATATATATATATTTACTCTTTCTCTCCCTCCGCTATATATATATATATATATATTATATATATATATATATATATATACTGCTCATATATATATATATATATATATATATATATACTATATATATATATATACATATATATATATATATATATATATACTGCTATATATATAACCTTATTAACATACTTATATACTCCTATACTATATATATATATATATATATCTACCTATATCATCTTATATATATATATATATATATATAGTATATATATATATATATATATATATATACTATATATATATATATATATATATATATATATATATATATATATATATATATATATATATATATATATATATATATATATATATATATATATACTACGTATATATATATATATATATATATATATATATATATATATATATATATATATATATATATATATATATATATATAACTTTATATACAAATATATATATATATATACATATATATATATATATATATATATATATATATATATATATATATATATAAATTCTTACTTTGTCATCTCGGCTCCCCTCCTACAAGAAACAAGCTACCTTGAGATATTCTGCCACTACAGCAGGGCAGGCACAGAGATCCATTAGAAAAAGTAGAAAAGCATGTTGAAGTTGTGTCTGATGTCCATTAAGTCACAACAGTCTGACAAAAGATGTCCTTTGTCATCATTAGTCTTGGGAAAAACAACTTTGACTGTGGGGGAGATTGCTTTACTGATTTTAAATTGGTGGCCAGTGGAGACGAGTGTTAGAGAGTGATCAGGTTCATCGACTATTGTAAATAAATGGGGGGAATTACTAAAGGTGAACCAGAACTATTTATGTTAGCCCCACTCTCCACTCCACAATACTAAAACTAGAGTGATGTCAAATGCAGAATTGAAATTTACACAAGTTTTCCTTTGTTAATTTATAAATCTAAGTTTAAATATGTAAATGAAATTAATACTTACGGTAAATATATAAATGGAAGTTCTAAAATATGTGAATGGATAGTTCCAACTAAGAGTTAGAAGGTCTTCCTCTAACATTAAAGTTTGGTCTGTGGTCGGGGCCAAACTGGGCTTCATCAGAATTTTCAACACATTTTTTCTTGCCACTCAGGATTAAATTAAGGCATGATATATTTCTTTGATTTCAACAAATATTTCAATAATTCTGCTTTGACTTTAATTTTGATTACTTTCAAATAATAATGACGGGTACAGGCATAATAAAATCCTGCAATTAGATAAATTTTTAATTCATGAAAAATATAAAAATAAAACTCATCTGTTTCTCAATACAATATATATATATATATATATATATATATATATATATATATATATATATA
>JABUQX010065545.1:0-5000 GCA_015478945.1 Trachelipus rathkii | reverse complement strand
GTCCCAGGGGTGGGGCCGCTAAGAATTCAAAAACTAATTAAGTTTTATGTACGATATGTGAGTTTTTTTCTATAGATCAGGGGGCACCTCAATCTGGAGACCTGGAGCATAATATTATGATATATATCATATATATATATATATTATACTATCCCTAACTTTATATATATTAGTCTATTATTATTATATATATATTATATATATAGTATAGTTATATATATATATCAGTATAGTCAAGAATCCCAGTATAGCGCAAGTCGTGGCGGGGTGACGGTTCTTGGCCAGGTTGTAGGTATATATTATCGTAGCCTCCCACTTGTCCCCTTTCCACACTTTTTGGATATACCTTTTTCTTCTGAAAATCAAGGCCCTCATAGTAGGTCCATAAGCCACAAAAAAATAAATAATGTAATATCTCACATAATCATCACAGCGTTTATTACAGTCTTAAACATGAGAATACGCTCAAGTTTAGAGAACTGCTTTCGGCTAAGTGTTAATTTTGAAGGGGTGATGTATAATCTGTGAACCACCATTAGTGGGGTGTTATTGGGCATATCTATTTTAATCTAACTTCCTCTTTTGTATATTGAATTCTGAATCTTATCTTTTAATTTTTTACTTAATATAAGAAAGTTGTTTTAATTATTTAAAATTAGTTAATCAAGTAATATAAAATTTCAATAATGTCAAAATAAAATATTAGATACAAAATCGTGGCTGGCCCAATTTCACGCCATTTGTGGGATACCAAATTTCTGATACACTTGTTTGAATTATGATTTTCCAAAGTAAATTTCATTTTTTTATTTTAACTTTTAAACCTAATAGTAAAGTTAAACTGTTTACTTAGATTCTTAAACATTAGATTATATCGTAATAAAAATGTCAATAATATAGGGCTTCCATATCACCTGAATATGACTGGTCACAGATATAGTACTACCTCACTACTCATAGATTGGTTTTATGGGGGGTAGGGGGATGTGAAATCGGGCCAAGGTATTTACGGCCCAGGCGATTAATCCACTATGCGAACTGGTTAGTGAGAACAATAAATTCTAGTTTTTGCCAGTTAATAGCGTAACATCTCATCTTGTATACACTGAAAAAATAATATAAATTAAAACATCTGTCCATTTAACTTTTCATTTTCAAAACAAAGCTAAAAAGAAGTCGCATTTTACTTAGGATGTGGATTTCTAGCACTCAGCAGGTACATTTATACACATTTATTATATTTTTAAAGCAAATAAATCTTTCTAGAAATTAAAGATAGTCTATCAATGAAGACACTTGAAGTTCTACCACGTAATGGGAGCATAAAGAATATTATTTTTTTTTTTTTTATTGTCACCCATTTCGCCCAATCCGCTAATATAATACAGTTTGCCGGAATAATCCGGAATCCGACTAATTCATTGTTTAGAATTGATCAGGAAGGAATATCTATGTTTTCCAACTGAATTAAATATGAAATATCATATGGCATAAAAAGAATGACTACCTTTTTTTAAAGGCTTAAAGGATATACGGTTTTCATGTATTTTTCAACTTTTGGTTTATCTGGAAAAATATAAGATCATTTGAAGACAACAGGTTTAACAATCTCTCAAAACGGTCTCTTAATTTTTCAACGTAATACAAATGTTTGAAAATAACGTAAACACGTTTGTCAAATATAATGTTTTTCAGTAATCTACTTTTAAGACTGCTGGGAATGCCTGTCCAATTAATGAACATGTCGACATCATCAAATCTCTCACATTGAAGTGCTCTATAGTACATTCAAACTTAATGAATTTAATAAAAAGTAAAGAAAATTTATTATAATTTATTTTTTTTATTATTAATATTTATTTATTACCTGATTGAAGCATTAGGATCAGATCTTCTTCAATCCTCTAAAACTCACCTGTGAAAATATGATTGAGGATTACAAGCAGAAATACCCAAACAACATCTACAGTTCATAAAAAGATATTTCCAAAGATGCTGTCCAACCTTCTCAATTCCCACTAATTTGCCTGTTGATGTTGAACAACAATAGAATACCATACCAAACCGCCAATGTTCAAAAAAAAAAAAAAAATGGAGACCACCATAATCCATTTCATGGGACTTACTCACATCAGTGACATCAATTTCACTTTATTTAAAATAGTTGAAGATTTCAGTAACACTGTACAAAAAAGTTATAAAAGAGGTTTACCAAAAAGATAACTGACATGTGGTTTGATGTCGTACCTTGCTCCCCTCAATATGTTAAAAACGATTTTATTAATTACCCATAATGTACAATAATTTACATATATTTATGCTCAAATAAATATTATAAATATATAATATATAAAGATAATCTACTATAATAATAAATATAACATTCAAAATAAGGCAGGTGGGGTAACTTTTGAACACCTGTTCAAAGTTACCCAAACCGCCCATTTTCAAAAAAAATTTCAAGATAAAAAAAAAAAAGAAACCCCATAACTTTCAGGTAATCAAAGTTAAACTAATATTACTATTTAGGGCTAGCCATAGCTTGAATAATCATCAAGTACCTAAAAAAATTGTTCAAAACGTTAGCTGCAATCTTATGGTATAATATATATATATATATATATATATATTCCTAATATATATATATATATATATATATATATTATATATATATTTATATATTATTAATTTATATATTATATATATATATATATTATATATATATATATGAGGGGGAGTAGACACACCCTCTTTTTCTTTTATAAATAATAAGTATATATTAATATGAGTTAAGGTTACATTATTGTTCAAAATGAACATGGCTAGTTGGTAATGTGTATATAATTGAAATAAGGACGCAATATTATGCCTCTACTTAGTATAGTATATAAAAGTTTATGTCATATTATTGGAAAGTCATTCTGAATCTATCGTTCATTTATATTTTCGATATTGAAAGAATTTGTAAAATAACTGATACTACTAATATCTTAATATTTATTTATTATAGCCCTTGTATTAATGATAAATTTATGATGTTCATGAAGTTTTTCCAAATTCATTTAAATGATTTATAGTTGTGCCCTAAGTTTATTTTTTAAGTTTATTTAAATATCGGCCATAAATCATATTCTGATTGGAATAACGCCACTGGATTAAGGACTAAGTCGGCATTCTGTATTTGCTATAGAAAACCTTGACAGGTGAGTGGCGATTTTAACTAAACATTCAATTCCTAGTTAGATAAAATTTATTGGTGTTATATGTTTATGGAACTAAATGGCCAAGTCAAAGTGGAATAGTCCTAAGCAAATGAATATATAATTATATATAATTATAAGTACAGAAAAATACTAGTTAAACTAAATAAAATACTTAACGTTTCCAGTTGCTTTTGTGGCTGAAATTCCTTGCTTTATTCCAAGTGTTGTTAACTAATAGGACCCCTCTTAGCAGGACTCATCAGTCTAGGGTGAGTATCTGCAAAACAATTTATGCATAAGAATAATTAAAATAATAATATCAAATTTCAAATTGGATAATGATAAAAATGAATATATAAAAGAAAAGTTTTAAGAAATAACTTACCTTATGTTTTGTGTTTCCCCAGGGTCCTATTTCCTAGTTCCTATTTGTGGGTGCTGAATTTCTATTTTTGGGGTAATTTTTCATCCATCGTCTCATACCTATAAAAATGGTTACCTATAAAAACAATTACTTGATCTAACGAAATTTCATCTGTGCTTATGATAAGCATACGTTGATAAGGAAGTGAAAAACTGAAAAGATAAAAGAAGATAAGTCAAACTTCTTTTCATAAATTAAATGATACAATATCAATACATGTGATAGTAAGACAAATGGAAAATGTTATTTAGGTTTGTTATGTGATAGAAATGTAAATATTTGTATTATTAAGTATTAAGTCCCTGCTCCTTTACTCTCGAACTGCGTGTGTATGTTAAATATCTTAAGTTTAAAATTTTAAGACCCCCGTTATAGATCTGCAACCAGGTAATAGTCTTGTGCATGTCTGTATTTTGAGAATATATGAAATTATTTGTAGCTTAAGTTGTAAAGTTTCTGTAGTTAAGATTATTAATCATTAAAAAATAGAAAAAATAAAAGGGTGTCATTTAAAAAACCTTTCCAAGTTCTTTAAGTAGTTAAGTAGGATAATATAAAAATCTACCTCGGATGAACCAGCTTACATCAGATGAGTCTGCACCAGTGCGACGTGTTGGTAAATGGGTTACGAGGTTCCGCGACTAAAGTAACTCGCCTAGGCAGGAAAGCCTAAATCTCCATTGAATAAAGGGAAGAGTAGAAACTGGAGGAGTAATTATCTCTACCCTTCATTGAATTCCTCAATCAGGTATATATAATTTACCTATTATCCAAATTCCCATATAAATTCTCCTATTCTTAAGTATAATATATATAGGTAGAATTTACTTTTAGAATAACTATCCGGTATAGGTTATATATATATAAATAAATATATAAATTATTATATATATTTATATTATATATATTTATTAAGTTATTAAATTATTAAAAATTTAAAAAAATAAATATTTAATATATACGGTATTTATGGTAATTTATTTATATAGGTTATAATATATTATATATATATATAATAATCATATATATATAATTAAGGGTAGATAACATTCCATAGTAATATGAGTGTCATTCCAATTTAATTTCTAGACTGATTCTACAATATTGGTGCTCCCTGGAATTACTTTTCTTTACATTAGCCTTATTAAATGGTGCCTCGAGAGCAAGGACCTTGTTTCTTTGTTTTTTGAGGGCGTTTGCCCGCATATTTTGAGTAGTTATTTGTGACTTTTAGGGTTCCAGAGTTTCGTTATTTTTGGGGATTTTTTTCTGTATATCTCACATTGTGTTTTCCATGATTGATATTGATGTTATAAATCCTGGGTAGTTTGGAAAATTTTTACCTTTTTGATATTTTTCTCCTTACATTATTA
>JABUQX010065544.1:0-18349 GCA_015478945.1 Trachelipus rathkii | reverse complement strand
AGGGAAATAGTCCACCCTGCGTTCCCCGGAAGCCGAGAGACCGCCCCGAACGTCCTGCCATCGGAGCGAGTCTACCTTTGGGTGTACGCCATTAGTTGAAAGAAAACATTTTTTCCCCCCTTCTCTCCTTTTTTTTTAAAAAAACAAAAACTAATGTTGACCCCAGGGTTGGCGGCTGGGTTGAGCCGTTTAGACGCCCGATGGCAGGAGTCGGGGTTCTCTCGGCCTTCCGTGGGAACGACGGGGGGGACTATTCCCCCCCCTCCGGGGAGGGTCTCCGGAACCCCCCGCTCTTTGGTATTGGGTGTCGCGGGGTTCCTCCGCCCCTCCCCTTACGGGGTATGGAAAAACGTCCCCCCCTCTGTTCCCCGGTCGGCTCGAGCCCCCTATTGGGCCGTGAATAACGGTATATATATATAATATATTAATATATATACACATTATATATATATTATATATTATATATACTATAATATATAATATATATATTATTATATATTATATTATATATATATTAAAATGGCCAGTTGACGTCACAGTATACGTAACGCGGAAATCCTGACGTTTAGTATGGACGCCGCCGGCAGCATTTGGGCATTTACAAAATTTCTACTTGAGTGGCACGAATACATAATATTATAGTAATGCCAATATATATATATATATATAATCATATATATACTAGATAATCATTATATACTTATATATCATTATATATATATATTATCATATATATAGATTAATATATATATATATATTATATAATATTATATATATATATATATAAAAAATATGTTTCTTTTTATATTAGGTAGAAAATATTGTTTTCCAATTATTATTATTTTTTTTGAAACTTTAAATATTTTTAATTTTTACGTACTATGTTTTTAAAATTAATCCGTGTTCCGTTTTTGCGCATTTGTGGCTGAAAAAATGCCATCCGAAGTTTCGTGCGTTTTCGTTCAACTTAGCGCAAAAATCGTAAAAAAAATGGCCCATCAAACGTAAGGAATTTCTTTAATTCTGTAAAGGATTAATATTTTAACAATATTTTTATTCTATATACACAGAATAGGGACATTTTTTACGTTGGGTGAGCATTTTTTAGGATTTTGCGCTAAGTTTGACGAAAAACCGAACGAGAAATAGACATTTTTTGTTACCCAAATTGCCCAAACAAACGAAACGGCTTTAAATAAAATTAAATTGATAAAATAAAATCATTATAATATCGAAAATAATAAAATATCGATGTATCGATTGGTTGAAAGAAACGCATTTGGACCGTCATTCTTCATCCCTACCACGAACGAAAAAAAGGCAAAAAAGTTACGTTTTTTTCTAGCGTTTTTTTTCATATTTATTGAAAATATAAAATTTCAATATACGCTATCGGTAAAAAAAACTTCAGAGAATTTTTTGATCCCATTTTTGTAAATTATAAGTGTATAGTTTTAATACAATATCAAAATTTATTCACCTCGGGCTAAACATTACCATATATATATATATATATATATATTATATATTACCGTATATATATATATATAATATATATAATATAACATAATTATAAATAATATTTATATAGGTTATATAATATATATTATATAATAATAGTCAGTGTGCAGATGGGTGTCACCCCAATTTTATAAAAATCAAGAATACTGAAAAATAATGAAAAATAAAAAATCGTCTCTGCTCTTTAGGAAAAAAGTTACAGCCTCTCAAAGTTATTAAAAATCCCTTTTTTTTTTTTTTTTTAAATCACAGGATATAGCTACTCTTAAAAAAATGATAATGAAACTTAAAAAAGATGAAAATGATTTAAGTCTTTAGAAAAAAGTTACAGCCTTGCAAAGTTTAAAATTATCCCAAAGACTTTCTTATAAAAAAAAATATTGGGCCTCATGCTCATTTTAGGGCCATCCTATTTCAGGTTATGATAAGATTTGTTAAGTATACATAGATTTTCTCTGTGTTTACCTAACAAAACTTATCATAACCTGAACTAGAGGGCCTGAAATTGAGATCTAACCTTGATGGATCAAAAATAAAAAGTCTATGGGAGTTTTAACAACTTTGAGAGGCTGTAACTTTTTTCCTATAGAGAGCGCCGATTTTTGTTTTCATTATTATTCATTATTATTTTTTTAGAGTAGCGAGGTGACGTGGGTCACTTAGGTATAACTTTATCTCCCCACTTTTCCCTAATAAACTTTTTGGATTTTTTTTTTCTGAAAATCAAGGCCCTATAGTAGGTCATAAGCACATAAATAAATAATAATGTAATTCTAATAATAATAATACGGTAGTTTTATTAAAGTTTAAGTTGAGTTCATTTAGACTTACCTTGGAGGGGTGAATTGGGCCACCATTGTGGGGTGAATTGGGCCATCTGTTTGAATTCTCTTTCTATGTTATAAATTAATTCAATTTTATTTTTACTTAATATAGTAATTGTTTATTATATTAAAATTAGTAATAAGTAATTAAAATGTCAATAATGATACATAAAATAAGAATAAATAATTAAAAAGTTGGCCCAATTCACCCCCACATTCAGGGATGGAATTTTGATACTTGGAATTCATAATTTTCATATAAATTTAATTTTTTATTTTAATTTTTACTTAATATACCGTAAGTAACTATTTATTATATTAAAATTAGCTAGCCTATACATAATGAAAATCTCAATAATAATACATAAAATAAGAATAACAATGGTGGCCCAATTCACCCCCATCATCAATTTTATAGGCGGGGATGGCCAGGTGTAGGCCCTAGTAATTAACCAACCTATTGACTTGTCTGGAACAAAAACATTTACCTTTGCGAGTTTAAGCTACAATCAACGTATACTGAAAAAATAATTAATAATCTGTCCACAACTTTCATTTTATAACAAAGTTATTAGGTTAAAAATAAAAAACTCTCTAGAGTGAAAGATAAATCTTAATAAAATTATATAATTATTTATAGTAGGGTTTGATAAGCAAAAAAAAAATTTTTTTTATTTTATTTTTTATTTTTAGTGGACCACTTCACCCCACAAAAAAAGGCGGCCCTTCCTACCCTGCCCGATGCTATATCCTGTGATTTTTAAAAAATCGGGGGTGAACGGGCCCTTCTGACACTACCATTACTGTATATATAGTATATATAATTTATATAATACTTTATAATTATATATTAATATCATAACTATATATATAATATATAATATAATTAATATATATAATATAATACTATATGATATAATATATATATATAATATACTAGATATATATTTGTATTCCCCAACACCTGTATCTACTACATCTGTAGGGCCATTTTAAAAATTAATAAACAAACAACTACACACATGCCCATAGCTATCTAAATAAATGGCACTGCCTAATAACATGATGATGCAACAGGAACAAACAAACGCAAGAATCGGAATCACACAAGACGAGGACGACGCACAGTTCTGGAGAGAAATACAATTTCTTAAATTGAGTATTATAAGATTTTCCTCAGAGTTGCCATCATGAGCCGATGTAGCTTATTTATAGCGAGAAGAACTAGCAGTGACCCATATGTCAAGAATGCTCAAGAATTAGTTAGGACGACAAGGAAAATATGTAGGTTCCCTATTTAACTATCTCATATTGTTGACAATTTGAATGATTTGATTTTCTCCTAAACTCAATCAATGTGAGAGGAGCCCAACCACCCAATGTTGTGACGAATTTAAATAGCGTAAGAGTTTGAATCCCTGAATTTATAGAAAAAGAAAACGTCTCAAAAAGAAGGGAAAAAGAATATAAAGAAAAGGAAAGATAGATTTTAAATCAAAGAATATCCAAGATTGCAAAATCAAGGATTAGATTAATAATTTAATATGTCATTATTACTATAGTTTCATTATTAGGTTACATATTTTAAAACTATTATAGATTATTAGCTATAAATTTTAATTAAATTTTTTTTTAAGCCTATATAACACATTTGCTAATTAATATGCATGACCTATTAACTTTTTTTTTTTAGAATCTGTGCAATTTTACCTATCCTACTTTCACCCAAACTTAATTCTTTTAACTGGGAACCATAAATCCAATTATTCATTCTCCATCAATCATCTATTTATTTTTTTCATTTTTTTTAAGTTGGCACCTCGCGGGCATAGCCCTATTCTAGGAGGGAAACTTTTCTAGATAATTGATACCTAGGATCCGGACTAGAGATTGAACCCGGGCCATTACCTTACGACTCGGTCGCCCTATTGATTGAGCCACTGTAGCGGCTTATATATCTATTAATTAATTAATTAATAAATTCTCCTTGTTCAATAACTTTGTGGTACGAAAATATGCCTAGTGTAAATGTTAACAATCCTGTGAGGAGTCTCGAAAGTAGTGAATCACCTAACTTTGAAATTCGATGGCTAAAACTCGTCTTCCAATACTCTAAAATAACCTTAGGTTTATGCTACTGCTATCTTAGTGAAGGAAATCATAAATTTTCTATTGAGTTTTTTTATTACCTCTTCGAAAGGTTTTGCTACGATTTCCCAGTAATTTGATGAAGTTCTTTGATTAGGAGATCACTGAACAAGCTTAAAGTGGTTGGGCTCACTTCATACTAATAATGGTAGGAACTAGGAAAAATGACGAATTTTTCTTTACTTGTAATAAATATGAAATAGTTGATTTGGGAGCATGCTTAATCGATTGGTAAAGTATGTTTTTACTTAACGAAAATAAGTTAAACTTTCTTGGTTTTCTTTTAACTCCTACTCTCTTTTCATATTTAATTAATGGCATTTGTTATATTTTCATCTAACTCTGTCCTTATATCCTATTCCGCTGAGGTAACAACATTCTTCCTCTCATTTCAAATCTGTTCTTTTTCTCTCTCCATGTAAAGTTGCAACTTGTTTCTTTTTAGCATATCATTACAAATCTACACTTCCTAAGCTGACAAGGTTTTAGTGGTAGAGCCAGCTAAACTTTGTGAAACTTAACTCCTTGATATTTCCAGAAAACTCAATTCTATATTTCTCTCACAAAAGACGCACCCAACTTTTCGCTCTCTTTCGACAGCTCTATAATTTCACATGTGACCAATTTAAACAATCTTTGTCTCGACATAAGCTATATATTAACTTGGAAATCTTATACCACAATGGCTAGAGGGTGGTTTCAAAATAAGAATTTCTTTTCATGCTGCTTGACTTATTTCTTATTTCTCCAACTGAACAAGGTAATTATCTCCTTTCAAATGCAGTAATGTTGTCAGACCTAGTAGAGCTCCAGCTTTACCTATCTTTTGACAAGGTCGATTTCAAGGTTAAAAGACTAATAAGAGGTTCTTCACTTCCGAAATCCTTGACCCTTCAACTTTAGAACGAATGGTTGGGATTCTATTTCTTTTATTCAGGTACTACAAAGATTTAACTTACCACTGGAATTCTCTCCTTTCACCTTTGTGGTGCCCTCTCAACTGAAAGGGAGCAAGCAGTGTTTCGACAAGGATTTTGCATGTAGATTGGCTGCTAGAGGCTTGTTGGTATATTAACGTCTTTACAGTCACCCTGTGACAGAATTCTCTAGTATGTTTTATTTTCCGGCTGCATTTAATCTTACTCAAACTAAAAGCTTGAAAGCATATATATATATCATATATTACGATAATTATATATCTTTATAATATTTATATCATTAATATAAATTTATAATTATATATATTATATAATATATTATATGGGTATATATATATAATATTATACTATTTATAAATATATTATATATTATATATATATATATATAATTATTATATAATATATATAATATAATTATATTATAATTTATTAATAAATATATATATTAATTATATTATATTATATTATATTTTATATACCTTAATAATAGATATTTATTATTATATAATATATAGATATATATATATATATATACTATAATAGAAGAGTGTAATATATAAATATATATATTATATAATATATAAATAATATATAATATTATATAATATATATATAATAATATATATGCTAATATAATATTAAATAATATAATAATAAACAATTAAATACAATAATATATTATATTAAATAGTATATAATTACACGATCTTATATAATATATTACTTATACTATATATAGTATTTATATCTATTTATTATTATTATTATTTATATATATCTATCAGTAATAAAACAGCAAATAATTAATAATAATATATATTTATATATTAAAAAACAAAATAAATAAAAATAATATAATATATATATTTATTTTTCTATATATATTAATGATATATATATATATATATGTAATTTGGATAATATATATAAAGTATTTATATACTATATATATTGACTATTAACTGAAATTAGTATATAGTATATTATTATATATTATTATATATATATATTAATATTATGTTAAATATATAATTATAATATATAAAATATATCATAAATATAATAAATTTCTAAAATATATCTTATATATATATATACTCTTATAATATAATTATATATAACTATGATATATATATAAAGTATATATATATAATATTTATTAATTAATATATAAATAGTTTAAATAGAATATATTCTAAACATAATATTATAACATTTTATTATATAAAATAATAGTAAAAAATGCAATAATAATAAAACAAAAATATTTCTGTAAACGAAGAACAAAGAAACAATAAATATAATGGAATGAGTTTTCAAGAATTACTAAAGCATCTCTAGCGATTTGAAAACCACCAAATGAAAGAGCAATGAGGCAATATAACCCAGATGCTTTACCAATGAGCCCATTCTCCAACCCAAGAGAGAAAGTGGATTCATAGAACAGAGAGTTTCGAAGAAACACGAACTCCCAGTCAAGCGATACATCACCAGGTGTCCAGTCACGTGCCTTTACCCTAAATTGCTCTGTATATGTTAAGATGTTAAAAATTGGCATAGAATCGCAATTAATAAGGTTATAAATAAACAAAGAAACATAGTGAATGGGAATGGTAAGAAATGTATGCCTTCTCTTGGAGTGAAATCCACCGCATGTTGCGACTATGAGGACATATCAATCACCCATGCATATAAAACCTTTTAATTATTTCGTCTGGTTGGATCAGGAGATCCGGTATAGAATTCTTCAAAAACCTTTCTTGATATATACTTTTTTGTGTTGTTAGAAGGTATGGGCTACCAGCGAAAGCATCGGGTGGCGACTCACATATCCCCAGGCAGAGGGCATATTTCTTTACCTTCCCATTATATTGTAATAAGATATTATATATAATATGAGAATATATTATATCTTATTAAATATATAATACATATACATATATATATATACCTATAGACTATATATATACTCTACTAATATAATCTATTATATATATATATGAGTAATGTTATACTATATTATACAAATAATAAACGATATTCATTATAACAATAAATAAATATAATTATAATATAATATATAAATAAAAAAATAATAATATAATATATTATAATAATAAGAATAGTTCAGTAATTGATATAATAAATTAAAATTCTATATAATATATTATATAATATTATATATATTTAAAATAACCCGTGCAATGATAAACATTATAGGAGTCTAAATTAATATGATCAACAAGAACTATTTTGAAATGTTATGAAATCTTCTATTTTGCTAAAAAATGAGATATTCCCTTTAGAAATTTTATGAGATCCTCCCATAATTTTATGATATTCTTTTGATTTTTTTTGTAATATTCTTCTTCAAGTATTATAAGATATTTTTATCTTGAAAAATTTATTAAATTGTTAGGCGGGTGAAATAAACCTATGTTCTTGTCAGTGTTGGAAAATTTGCATGACTTCTTTTTGAAATTAAATGACAACTTTCCTTATAAAAGTTATATATATTGATATTTTATTTTTATAAGATCTTATATTTTCTATTACAATAAATAATTTCATAAAATATTATGTATAAAAAAATATAAAAAATTATATATTATATAAGGTTAGTTAATTATTAATATAATATAATAAATTTGTTAAAATATAATAATATAAAAAAAAATATTATATGTAAAATAGATAATAATATATATTAAAAAGTATAAATAACTTCATAATATTAATTATATCTTTATAAATTTAGTAAGCTAATCTTTTAATATAGAAAGAGTCGTGTAAATTAAATAAATTAAATATAATAATAGTACAGAACAAGTAAGTAAACATAAAAAAAAAATGCAATCACACATAATATATCTTATTGAATTCTCAAATGGTAAAAAGTATTTAAAATTTATATATACTATGTATACATACTCTATATATATAAATATTGATATATGTATTATTTCGTATACAACTTTTTACTTCTTTATGAAAATAGATATTTATTGAGTATCTTTTATTTCTTCAAAGGTCTTTTATATATTATAATAAAAATAATAATTATTAATTATATTAATAATATAGTTTTAACGATATTATATATATATATATTAATAGTATAAGGAGAATGGAATTATTTTGAAAATCTAATATTATTATTTGTTATATAGTATATTATATATATATCGATATATCGTAATCTAATATATAGTAGATAAAATTGTGTTTCAGATTAAAGTAGACATTTATTATATCTTAATCAATTATTAGTTTTATAGATAATGATATAATGATATAATAATATATACAGAGTATATAGTATATTATCGTATTATGCTATATAATACTATATAATCGATACTAACTCTAATATATACTATTATATATATATATGTATATATTAAATATGCTAAAATATAAAATATTGAACGAGTATATATATATATATATATATAAATATATATATATTGGGGGTAGAGGAGTTATCAATTTCGACCATCTATTTGATAAATTTTAATCTCACTAAGCCTTTGTTTACATACAACGATGAGAAGTTATGTTGTGTTATTTTAGCTACGGTGCTTAGAAAATGCGAGAATATACTAGGCTTTACACTTCTTTTCTAAACCTAACTTCTAATTCTTAAGAGCTCAGACAACAAATCCTATTATGTTCCTTCTTGTTGCTTCGCTCCTCAGTTTTTATCCAAATGTCTTGCATATGAACAACAATGTCATTTGCTGACGTGTTTTCAACTTTGAGTATACTAAATTTGCTCCCTGTGGCATTTTCTTTCATATCGATCTTTCTTTTCTTATTTGTCTTACAAATCTTCCAATCGGCCATGGGGGTTTGTTTTAATCGTAATTTTACAAACTATTCGACATTCATTACTTCTTTGATATCCAGGGTGAAACAAGCTTTTTTTTTCTTCTTCTTTTTCTGAAATTTTTAATCTACTTGTATGTGACTTTATTGCTTTTCCTATGCATTGATTTTTTCTCTGGTATTATTGAGAAACTATTCGAATTTTCTCACCAACATTACAATCTTGAACAATTATTACGACCTCGTACTCTGTGTGTCAAGATAACCACCAACACCAAACTCGATCACCTACTTATCTAGACTTGCTGAGGACATTCTGACTTCTTACAACACTTTTTAAACTTTTCTCACCAAAAGACGTATTATCATTCCCGATAATATACTCGATATATATGTATATATAAATAATATATATATATATTATATTAATATAGTATATTATAATAACTTTTACTAATAAACATTAAATTATCAATAATACCTATTATAATTAATATACTCTTATTAGATTATATATCTAAGAGGCCACGTTTCGTTTTTTGTTGTAGGCGTAGCAGAGGAAGGCAATCGCTACCTTGCGCTTCGAGTCGAGCCCAAGAAAAATATTAAAAAGTCTAGCAGTCTTACTACTCATATCACTTATACATCATACTACAATACTATATATGTTATATTATTTTGTATATATTTATAGATATTTATATACTATATATATATATATCATATTTCTATATAATCTTATACTACATATATTAATGACTGAGTATATATACTATAATCATTTCGTGTCCGAAGGCTTAGCTTTTAAGATCCTCTGGGCATCAATTTCTATACTCGATCTTCCTTTGCTTTAAAAATAGTAGCGAATCTTAATTGCGCAATTGTTAAATGTGCGTGAGGTAGGTCAAAAAAATAGTTCTCTCTATCTCTAATGTCCTCTATGACCTATATATATCCCGATCGAAGTCAGTATCAGTCATTTTTTTTTTAAATCAAATCTTCAATTTAAATTCTATTAGCAAGAAATAAAAAGAACATTTTTTCTAACAGAATTTTTATTACTTGAACTGGTGAAATTTATGCTAACTTGATCATCCTCTTATATCCGAACTTATTAATTTCAGTATACATCCATTATATATAATTATGTGACTCAACCTGGTTGAGAACGTTCCGCGACTGAAAAACGCGTTTGACTCAAATTCTTTCTCGGCGACGATAGTAGGGGTTATGCCTCTGAGCTCAGATCATTGCGTATATTGTTCATGTTATCTAATAACTAAAGATGTGTTGTGGAAGTCTATTCTAATCTTTGAGTGGATATAGATACGCTTTTATATATTTTGTATTAGAACACTATATTTTTTTGGCGTTTTTTGATTATATAAATTTGAATAGCTAAGATATAGTTTGGTAAATACTGGGAAATCATGTAACATACCGTTATTCGATTTTAAGGATCATATCTAAAAAATTACCAAATTCTTCTTAACGAAGTTTGTAAGGACCTATTAGTTAAATTCCAGCGAATGTAAAAATGTGGCAAACAGGCTGAGTGATTTCATTATCAATGAATCTAAATTTCATTTCTTCTTCATTGGTCGCTGATGAAAATATATATAGTAAGATAAGTAGTATTAGTACTAATAATATTATATACTTATTATATAATATATAATATACTATAGTATAGTATAGTAGTAATGATATTTAGTATTTATAATATATTATATATTAGAAATTAAAGAAATAACTATATTATATACTATGGGGCTATTGAAATAAATAACTTATGGTGCATAGATCTTCCCTGGCAAAAGAAATAGGAATCAACGATTACTTACGATTTTAATGTCTACCCTTTAATCGTTATAATATTCAATAGCCATATAATCATCATAATATATAGATACTGACCATCTAACAATCAAAGTTAGGTCGTTATATATATATACTCACCCACGCCTAAGGAAACCCTTGTAATCTTTTCGACCAAATAACAAGTATAAAACTTTATTATATCTATATATAAATAAGCTCTAAATTTACAATTTACGTTATAAAGATAAATATAAGTCTATTCCAATAAGTTTATTACTCACTATATCATGTCGATAGAGTCATTTATTGAACTCAATCTGGTAATCTCCTATATACTGTACTTTTGTATATTATAGTAGGCCTTACCTCAAGAACCTGACAACACGGAGCTCCCTACTAAAATCAGATATAATATACTATCCCTCGAAAATATGCTCACTTATAATAGATATAAACCCTGTATATAGTATATCATCAACACCTCTCCTCAATAAGACGAGTATGATACTATTACCTTATACTATAGTAATAATAGTACTAACAAATATCTATAGAGAATATATATAGATATAATAAAAATATATTATATACTATTGATTGAATAAATATTGAAAATTTATCTATAAATATGATATACATAATAAACATTTAAACCCAGACATATATTTGACCTTAGATATAATAATATATAATTCACCCTAGTATTATCCTATACGCTAACTCACATATACTATATACTCATAAAACGGCAAATTAATCCCCTATATGACCCAAAAATAATATACTATCATATATTAATATAGTATATATTATACATATATATTGGGTATTTATAGTTATATATATTATATAAACATTGACATAACCTCATCAATAAGCCGTTACAAGTATAAAAAACGTTAGCCTTTTCTAAAGATTGGCTAATAATTATCTCAAAGTTTTATATAGAACTATATTATATATCTTTGTCTTCTAGGCATTATATATTTTATGTAGCTATATATATATACCTACTGTTATCACAATATCCCATATATATATATATACCATACAAGTGAAATAAGTAATACTTGTTTTCTAATCAAAACTTAATTTTAACACTATTTTGTCACATAGCTTCGGATTGCTAAAAATAAATATGGAAAATATTCAAGATAGAAGAAAGCATTTTTAAAGCCCTGAAGATCTATGTGACCTATTAGGTTTTTAACACATATCTTCTCACCAACAATTGATTACTTAGATCAAAAGAATCTAAATTTAATTTTTAAAGGGTGAGGTAGGTATATTTATACAGACCATACGTTACAGAAGTTCATACATAATGATAAATATAGTGTATGTGGATACGAGCATTTGACATCAAATGATGCTGATCACGTTTGTATTCCTATCACAATAACCGATATCATATATACTCAACTAATATATTAAACCTCATAATTATATACACGGCTATTACTCACCTGAAACCAAAAAAAATCCCTACAGATTAGGTAACACCTATAACTTAAAAACTACAATAGATATCTGAATAACCAGTAATATTCATTATAATAAAAACAAAAAAACACATTATAATAAAAAATTTAATAATATTAACACGACCGTAAAATAATCAACTGACATACTAATTTATAATAATAATAATTAATAAATCAATGAAATAATAATAATAATTATATAATAATAATAATAATAATAAATAATTATATTCTAGATCATGCTATAATTATTTATTAATTCATTATTTTTAAAATAAGTCAACAATTTAATAATCAATTAAGAAAATATATCATCCAACTTAGTTCCTCTCAAATCAATAAAATAAAAAATACATAGATAAATAAATAACTAACAATACCTTACATAAATTAATTAAAATAAATAATCGAATAATTTAGGATAGTCAGCTGATGAAATCAATCCATCCAAAAAATAAACTCTCAATAAAAAAAATAAAAATAATCCACAATAGATAATTAATAATAAAATAAAGTAAGATACATTAATAATATAATATATAGATTAACATAATAATCACATAAGGTCTTGTCAAATAAGAATAAAAAAATAATAATGAATATAATGAATAAATACATGAATCGTGACATCATTTATAATAAGATAGATCATTAATACATACATAACATAACTAATAATAGATCAATTGAGTATCATAATAATTTCTGTCCATACTATACAATATAGCCGAGAACTATATACAATATATATTAATAATTTAGTAAAATATACCCTCAACACTCGGTGTTCTTTAAATATTTCTTAAAATAATCTCAATATCAATAATATTAATAATTCAATAGAAAATTTCAAATTTCATAATCCATAATGATATTAATATGTATTAAGATAGAACTAGCTTCCTAATGAATATTAACTAATAATTTAATAATCCATCACGTAAACAAACCATCACACACAATATATATATAATAAATAATCCCTACCTTAAACACCGACTCTAAAAATAAAAATGAATAAGAATTAAATGATTGAAAAATACTGCAATCAATAAATAGAGTCCGTATGAATAGTTTACATTAAAAATTAAAATAATACCTCTAGACACGACGATATAATTACCTACGTCTACACGACTACTACTCTTACTTCTAACATAGACTTACTACAATCTGCGATCTACTAAAATAATTAAATAATATGAAGAGATCTAATATAATAATTTAGTAATAATAATAATCAATTTAATAAAAATAGGATAAAGATATATAAAATACATAAACAATCATATAACTAATAAAAAAAATGCTAAAATTACATAGTAATAAGTAATCTCTCAATAACAATAGGAATAATAAAAATAATAATAATAATAATAATAATAAATAATAAATAATAATAATAATAATTAATAAAATAATAAATTCAATAAAATAATAATAATTTCAATAATAATAAATTAACATACCATTATGTAAAAAAACACTATTTTTAAGAGATAATTAATCAATACTAATCTGAAATGTAATAAAATGTTTCAATCCAAATAATAACCAATTAAATTAATAATAATTAGCAATATAATAAATAATAATAATAAAACAATAATAATAATAATAAAATAATAACAATAATAAAATAATAAAAATAATAAAAATATAATTATAAATTATAATTATAATTATAATAAATAAATAATAATAAAGTTGGATAGGGGAGGATTATATAATTCACATTCCAATAATTAATAATAAGGAAATTTTAATAAAAAAATAAAATTAAAGTAAATACTGAAAGAAAATAATATAATAAATCTACATAATATTCCTTGAATAATAATAAATAATAATAATAATAATAAGTAATAATGAAAAAAAATATAATAATAATTAAATTTAAATTGTCCCAAATATATAATCAATAAGTAATAAAATAGAATGAATAAATAATTATCATAAAATAGAAAATAATAATGAATATCAAGAATAAATTATAAATAATAAGACAATAATAATACTCAAAATACGTCGGAAAAATAAATAATAATAATAATAAAGATAAAAAAAATCACAGTGATAATTAAGTGATAATAATAAAAAATAATAATAATAATAATATAATATGAGATAAATAATTATATATATGAGTAATAAAACATAAAAGAATGAATAATAGAGAATAATAATGAATACATGCGCTTCCTGCATCATAGAGAAAAATCATCTATAAATAACTTAACGACGTAGGACTGACACAAACCTGCAGGGAAAACATCTAATTAAAATAAATCATTTGCATAATAAAATCAGTAATAATAATATATATATATAAATAATAATAATTATAATAATGATATAATAATAATAAATTTAAATTAAAAAAACAGAATAAAATAATTAATTAGAGATCACGGAATTACTATAATAATTAATGAATTATAATTTAAATAGATAATTTCATAATAATTACTATAAATAATTAAATATATTAAATAATAATAATACATAATAATAATAAAAAATTAATTATAATTAATTAATATAATTTAATATATTATAGAATAATAATTTATAATATCATTACTATAATAATTAATAATTAATAAATTAAAAATTATAAATATAATAAATAAATAATAATAATAATAACTAATAAATAATAACTAATTTCAAATTACATTTCAATAATAAAATAATAATAATAATAATAATTAATAATTAATAATAATAATATAATAAAAATAATTAAAAAATAATAAAATAATATATTAAATAATATTAATAATATAATAAATACTACAATAATAATATATAATAATAAATATAAATTATAATAAATGAATAATAATAATGAATAATAAATAATAAATAAAATAAATGATAATAAATAAAATAAATAATTTCAATTAAATAAATAAAATAATTTCCCAATAAATATATAATGAATTAAGATGATAATAATATTAATAAATTAAATAAATAAATAATATATATATATAAATAATAATTATATATAAATAATTAAATAATTCATAATAAATTAAATATCAACAATTAATAATAATAAATAATTAAATTAATAATAAATAACTAATAATAATAATAATATAAATAATATAATAAATAAATAATAATAAAATATTATAATTAAAAAATTTTTATATAATTATAATAATTATAATTTAATTAATAATAAAATAATTAATATATATATTATAAAAATAATTAAATAATAATAATAATAATATAATAATAATAAAGAATTAATAATAATAATAATAATAATTAATAAAGAATTATAATAATATAATAATAATTTAATTACTAACCATAAATAATAAATATTAAATTAATTAATATAATAAATATAATTATATAATATAATAATTAATAATATAATAATAATAATAATAATAATAATAATAATAATACATCAATAATAATACTATATATATAATAATAAATAATAAATAATAATAAATTATTACAATTAATAATAATAATACACTAATTAATAAATATAAATAATAATAATTAAAATATAATAGATTAATAAATAATAATTAAATAATAATAATATAATTATACTTTAATATATAAATATAATAATAATAATAATATATAAATAATAATAATAATAATAATAATAATTAAATAATAATAATAAGGAATAATATAATAAAATAATTAAATAATTATAATAATAATTATATAATAATATAATAATATATAAATAATTCATATAATAATATAATATATAAATAATAATAAATTAATAATAATAGATATATAAAATAATAATAAATATATAAATAAAAAATTGATAAGAAATATAATTATCCATCACACTAATTAATTTTAATTATGGAATAAATACATATAAATAAATGAAATATATTAATAATATATAAACTATATTAACACAATTATAATAATAATAAATAATAATAATAATAATTAGAATAATTTAAATATTTAATAATAAATAATAAAATAATATTTATACATATATAATTATTTCAATATATAATTAAATAATAATAATTTACATATAAATTTATCTAAAATTAAAATAATTAATAATAAAAATAATATTTTCAAATTATAATATGATAATTTAGTTTCATAATAATAATTAAATTTATGTAATTAAATAATATATAATATAAATATAGTAACTATATTTATATTTAGATGTACACCGATTAATCGGTAGATTAATAGTGCGTCTATGAAAAGTTAAGGCTGAATTTTTACTATCTATATTAAGTCATTAATTCAATTTAATCTTATCGTAGTGATAATAATTTTGGTTATGGGTCTTTAATATCATTAATCGCACCTAATAACACATACACGGCACAACAATACTATACACAAAATATCCTAATATATATATATTAATAATTATATATATTTTATATATATTAATATAATATAGATAATATATATATACTAAGATATTAATATTAATTATATATATATAGTAATATAAAATAATGATATATATATATCGATTTTTTAAGGATATATATTATATTTTAATCACAAAAAATAATATACAATTTAGTATTATAATTAATATATAATTGGATTAATATGGAAGATTAAATACTGAACGGCAGAGTACGCTCGGACGACAGGCGAGTTGGCAGGAGGAGTGACAGCTAGTAAATAAGTGAATCTGTGATACACGTATTACATTGTACTGATATAATAAAATATGAGAATAAAAATGTGATGTCAATTGATCAATGAATGACTAGTCATGTTCACGGTTACCTAACTATCAATAATGCAGCTTACAAATTATAGTTGGTTGAAGTTATGGATAGTACTTGTGATATACATAAATTAATGAATAAATTTGTATAATAATAGATTTTAAGATTTTTTCAAGCAAAAATTGATTAAATATTTTCATTAAGTAAGATGTTATCAACAAACTTAAAATAATAAGGTAGAAGATAGAAGAATTATATTGCCCTTTTATAAAACTTCTACTTTTCTATGAGTTCTAGGGATTAGTAATTTATGATTTTATACAGTATTATGGAGTATAGGAATATTAATTATAGTATAATATTACTATACCTTATCTTAATATCAAACGTGATATCCATAAAAGTATTGCCTGCGCCGTAAAACGAATACATTAATATTTTAGATAACTTTGGCTGTCATTAAAATCTACTCTAGATACTGAAAAGTTAATGCAATTATATTTATTTATGATATTATTCGATTCATCAAATTGTAGTTATTCACAATATTTATAAAATAAGTATGGATTACATTTTGTTAGGATATATATATTAGATCAGTAAATAGATTCCCTAGTGAAATTAAAATGCAAGCCCTAGTAAGTATACTACCTATACTACCCATACTCATGACTATTATATATGAGTTGAGCTAACTATTATAATATGATATAGTTAGTTTATTATTATAATTTGCATAGTAATATTTTTAAAAATATCTCATAAATTATATGTATTGTGATATAATAAATAATTAAAGCTAAAAATTTGTTATAATAAAGGCAAAAACCCTACACTGACAGATTATGAGGTAACTATTTTTGTACAGGTTTTAATTATATAAGTTGGGCTTTTTGTATTTGTATAGTTGTTCTAAAGGTTGAGTATAAAGTTTAATGTGAGTTATTTACATAATTGAATTATATATATATATTATAATATTAGGTATATATAAGTTATCACATTAATTTATATTTTATATAATTATTAAAGCTATAACATGCTATTTGCTAAAACCACTT
>JABUQX010065543.1:15000-44076 GCA_015478945.1 Trachelipus rathkii | reverse complement strand
TAGAGTTGAAACTAAGGCTAAGAAGCTTATAAACGTCCCATACTTCTTCCCCACGCCCTTGACCTTCTTTCATCTGCGACGTACATGACGTTGGTGCCCATCTTCTTTTCTATAGGTATTACGCGACAGGTGCTGTGAAGAGAACTGACTCCGCATTCCTCCACCACTTTTCGCACTCGTAACACGAAAACGATGCCTTGTTCTCACATGAAAATTGTGTGAATATTGGACACTCAAGGTTCACTCGTTTGCCTCCTTCTCTTCAGCCACATCTGTTTTGTGGAACTCTTGCACCTGCTCTCCGTCACTCTCCTTCTACATCACTATTCTAATCTATCCCTCCCTATGTCGCTCTCCCCTCTCTCTTTGGAAGTCGTCTCCTGTATTACCGTGCTTACTCCCCTTCTTTTCTGCGGCTCCTTGTGTTCTACTCCTCATCTCCCCTGTTCGTCCTCTATTTCTGCCTCAATGCTCCCTCTCTTGACTTCTTATAGTACTTTCTCTATTTTTCCGTGAAATATTGCAATCTGATCTATTTAAGTTCCGCGTCTGCGCCCAACTGAGGGAATTGTGTTAGGCAAGGAACAGGGTGGGTTTACAGTGTTCTAATTTTATTTTGTTTTTCTTTTTGTATTTTTGTTTTATTTTTATTTAATTTTTACTCCCTTCTTTGAAAAGGGCTCTGTCCGTGAGTGTGGTATCAATATATATATATATATATATATACTATATATATAAATATATATATATATAATATATAATAATATATATATATTATATATAACATTAACTCCTGAACTCATAACAGCGAATACTGTTTCTCCAGTCAGTCACAATAGTATGGGCTACGGTCTGACCTATTATAAATATTATAGTGGCGGCCTTGTAGAGAAAAGACGTTAGGTAAATTGAGGAGGGGCTGCATAATATTTTATTATAATATATTATACATACAATAATACATATATTAATTATATATTATATTATAATATATTATATATATATAATTTATAATATAATATATATTTATATATATTATAATATATATATATATATATATATATATAATATATTATATTAATATATATATTAATATACTAATAATATATTATATATTAATATAATATACTATATATATATAATATATATATATATATTAATTATATATAAGTATTAATAATGTAATATATATATATTATAATTAATCATATATTATAATTATAATAAATAATATGTTAATATTTAATATATTAAATATAATTATAAATATATATATATATAATATAATTAATATAATATATAATATATATTAATATATAATATTAATATATATATATTAAATTATAATTAATATTATTATATATATATAATATATATATCTATATATATATATATACTATTATATATATACAGGACAGCCCATTTTTTCTTTTTTTTTAGGGTTGGTTGCATTAAGAATTATATTATAATATATATATTATAATATATATATATATACTATATATATATTTATAATATAATTATTATATAATATAATTAATATATATATATATTATATATATATATTATATATTAATATATAATAATTATATTAATATAAATATATATATATATTATATTATTTGATTCAATATCAGTAATTATTGTTGGATATACGAAAATACGAAATCGCCTATGTGATGGGAGCTCCTATTACACTTTCTTTGAAATTTTTTCAAGAGCATAAGAAAATGGGATCACATCATTCTGCGTAGTCAGCACCTCATTTTTGAAATCTTCCGGTTTATCCAAATGGGATAATATATATATATATAATAAATATACTTCACACTAGCATTGACATTCTAATCTCTAGACATTTTAAAAATTCTTTTTGAAGAAATTAAAATTTTTATCTTAAATGTATTAACAAAACATTAAAAATTTAATCAACACCGGCTCGAGCCCCATAAAAAAAAATAAAAAGTAAAAGAAAAAATAATAAAATGACAATGTTCCACATCTTTCTCTTAAGTCATATAAGTGAAATCATACTAATTTTATAATTTGTCTTTATAAATATATACATCATTACAGAAGTACTCTGTACATTTTAACTAACATCACTCTTTACTGTAAAACTATATTTAATACATTTTATCCTGTATAAATGTCCAATTTTTATTATACTTCGCAATTAAAAGAAACATATAATCAATGATTTGGCAATATGCTATAAACATTATTATAGAATTGGCAACCTTTTTGTTGCCATGTTTTTAACTCTTTTTTAAAAAAATACATAATAAAGGTGATTTATGAGTCTTTTTACTGTGGCTGATAAAAATTAGCATACCCACAATTTATTTATATAATGTGAAATAATTATATGAAATATTAATAAATATATCTGATACATCAACATACATGCTGATTGTCCAATAAAGCATTCATTTTCATATTTTTTTTATTATAATATAATTATATTTATATTATATATAATATATAATTTTTATTATTTTATATATTAAATATATATATAGCTTAGAATTTTACTCTTATTATTTAAAATAAATTGTCTAAATAACAAAAATACCACATATATTTAATTACATTGTTTATTATTAAAAAATTATTATAAATATTTATTCTCGCATCATACATCCTGACAGAAACCTCTGCCACTCTATATAACTATTAGGTAGGACTCCAAGCACCCCTTGAGAGTTTCCCTATTAAAGACAGCCGCCACTGTATGTATTAATTATTTTCATAGTGTTATATTAAAATATAAAACTATAATAATAATTTATATATCTTATTATTCTGGCTTACTTACTACTTAATCAAAAATTGAATTATAACTTATACATTCCAAAAATTATTATAAATTATGTATATATATATATATAGTAGTGGCAATAATAGTGTTAGTAACCGGCTTTTAATAAATATATATATAACTACATAAAATTACTGTTTAAGGTATATATATTATTCTTCACCATATTAATTAAATATATAATATAATTAATTATATACTATATTATTAATATATATATATAAATTATAATATATAATATATATTAATAATAATATAAGTATATTATATATATATATATAATATATAATATATATATATATTAATATATAATATATAGAATAATATTATAATAATATATGATATATATAATATTAATTATATATATTAATATCATATATATATATAATATATATAGTAATAATATACCATTATATAATATTATATTAATATTCAATTAATTATATATATATTAATATAATAGTATAATTATTAAACTTATATATAATTTATAATATAGCTATATATAATTAATTAATATATATAACTATTAAATGGCCTCTTAGGGTGGAGTGAGAAAAAATTGAACCACAATCGTGTGTTACTTGAGCTAGTGTCAGTAGAAAGGCGAACTAAGGATTGAGGAAAGTAGTTGGGTTTATGGCTGCCCTACTCATCCCACTTATACTCTTGCTAGGAATATCTATAATGCAGGTGTACTCTCGGTAAAGAGGACTGGATACGCGTACTACTCGACGGTGCTGTAGTCAGCGGTACGCGCTCATGCGCGATGAGGATCAGCGGCTATACGTAATCGTCAGATTAAACAGGCTCTTTTCTATGCTTTTTAACGGCAGAAAAAACCGTATGAATCGTATTCTGACTGAAATGCAAGAGACATATGAAAAAATGAATTTGAGGAACGTGAGGAGAGAATGGGTATCATAGGAATTGTTATTTATATTGATAAAAGACGCACAAATTTGATTTGCTCGCTGTGACTGAAACAAAGATGAAAAGGAAACGGTGGGAAAATGAGTGTGCGGTGATGAAATGTGTGTGTAGGCTGGGGTGTGTGGAAATGGAATGAGTAGCCCCGGAGAGAAGTGTGAGTGCAATATTTTTTGTATTGAGTGCACCTTTAGATATGAGTAACTATAACACTATTGGTAAGAACTTTATATTGTGATGGAAGTCCTGTAGAAATATTCCTAATAGGTTATAATTTTAAGTACTTTCTGAACGAAAGGTCAAGAGTAGTGAATGAGTCTTTTGTGCGAATACGTTATGGGCTCCATCTGAGGATTAACTATAGAGACGTGGAAACGAAAATTCATTTTTTTCGAAGAATAAGATACTGAAAAGAATATGTTTCTGGATTAGGTGGTGAGTAGGAGTATCTTGCGAGATTGCACTAAGATGTTGGGCGGACCTCTGAATTGTAGTGTTGGCATATTCGTGTATATATATACAAAATATAAGGATATTCGGAGTTTCTGTGCACGCCGCATAACAGTATGGTGTTAATTTTGTTCTTCTCGCGAGTTGGACAGGAAGAAAATACGCGAGAATGGATAGGTTGTATTGCTAGATTATTGTATTTCTCTCGTGTGAAAGAGAGTATCTCAAACATGAGTGGCATAATAGTGATTGTAAGTAATTATCTACTTTCTAGTATACACACGAACGAGTGTATGTCATCCATATATGGTTTATACTATGTAGTTTGGTGTAGGTAGACGATGCGTAGTCGAAAGTGGAAAAAGAATAATGAATAGTATTCTGTGTTTCATGAAAGAAGATCTGTTGAAAATAGTGTGTTGGACATCAACTTTCAATTTATTGATTAGGCAATGTCTGCTCGCTAACTAAGATGAGATACACACTGTAATGTAATACGATAAATTGGTGAAGTGGGATTTGAGGAATGGGATATGACTCTCGGGCAGATATAAAGTATGAAACTATATTATTTAGTTAATCTTTACTCTGTTCCATGATTATAACAAATTAAGGTAGCTAGGATTCAGGGCTTGGAATGTGAGAGAGAAGTTGATGGTGATCGGAAAGGAAGTAGTGATAAAATTAGAGTGATGTAAAGAGTTATTCTTTATTTATTTGTCTTATATTTTATTTTCTTCCTTTTTTCTATATTAATCTTCTTTCATATATTTTTTTTTTTATTTTTAAATTCTTTTCTTTTATATTTCAATTAACTTCCACTTCTCTCCTTTTTTTTGTTTTTTATCTTTACGCATTCGCGAACACACCAATAACGGTAGTAAGTATTAGTTACCGATATCAAAGAAGCGCTTCTCGAGTCTAGTAATAGTCTCGGTGTTGAGAATTGTGAACTCAAGTTGAGCGCACCCTTGCTAGCTGATAGAAATACCTGGGGCGCAATAGTGATATAGGTACCCTAGCTAATTTGTTATTTCTTATGTATAAGCAATAAGTGGATGTTAGTAGCTTCGTGTGTTGAAGTGTGCTAAAATAGGAGAGTAAGAATGTTACACAGGTGAAGGGTGGAATGAAGAGGTGATGAAGCGGTTTAAAGTAAAAAAGAAGCGTGGTATGATAGGATTAATAAGCAAATTATGAATAGTCTTCAAAAGAAAGATGCTTGGAATTATTAAGGAGGAAAAAAAGAAACTAAAAAGTTGCATACGCGTGACGGATTCAGAAAACAAAGAGGTAATAGAATCAGTTTTGTAAGGATGGCATAAATGGGATACAAGGGTATAGGATGCTACTTCTGAGAAAGAGCAAGAGCGCCGAAAATAATGGTTAATTATATCACGCGAAACTAAGGATGAATCTGCTCTAGAATAATGAATAGGATGCGCTGCTTTGTAAACTGAAGAAATGATACTCGAATATATGTAAGGGGAAAGTGTGTGAAAGATACCATCTATACTCGGTAATCTGCTCACTTATTAGTCTATCAATATTATAAGAAGATGGTGATTAGTGAATGAGTGGAGAGAATTTTTGCATGGGTGCAACAGAAGAATATAGGTAATTGTTGGAGAGCATAGAGAGACTACATTAATTAACGAAGAGTGTTATATTAGCCAGATTAGAGAGCTGAATGCATAACGTGGAAGAGATATAGCGATAAATCTACAGGCTAATATCACTTGCACATAAACTATATCTAGCTTAAAATTGCTCGATACACCCCATGAATATCGGTTGTATTGCCAATAAGATTGACACTATTTATTATATCAACTTTCACTAAAGATATAATTAAATACATTTATGTGTCAGGTCTTCATTACAAGCTCTCTCTCCAAGATATATATACGGGCCAATTGTTAATTGATCCTTTGTCAATTTATATAGTTTAACTCGATGCGTGGATAATGATCTCCCACACGGAGAGGCGAGATGTGGATGAGTGTAAATTACATGGAATTGGTGTGTAGATGTAAAGTTTACTGGTTTATCGGATAGAAGGAGAGCGAAGGGGGAGCGTACCATGAGTGCATAGGTCATACAGTTATACAGAGAGAAGACCTACTGAAAGGGAGAAGCTCGAGTTTGAACAAGATTAAGGGGAATCACGAAGAGAGTTGTAACTTGAATGCGGAAGAAGTGCTCACGGGTAAGTATTCTTGGTTCACACGAAAAAATGCACCTGCTTGGCGAAGTGACCTGAAAGGTATTATTCGGTCTAGTAGAACCCAAAGGATGCGTTTAAGGAAGTGGGTACGGAGTATGTGCGTGAATCAAAAAATACTTAAGCGCACTCACACACAATTGATTTGAGAGAGAGAGAGAGTGACCGAAAGAACGAGAATAACATATGTTCACTATTTAGGGGTACCTTTTTATGGATTTGCAACAGTTTTCTTCTTGGTTTTATATTTTATACTTTCTGATTCTTCTTGGTATTTTTCTTTTCCGAAGAAGCCCACAAGATTACCGGACGATAACCTTATCGTATGGCGTTTCATTTGTTTCCTTTAGTCCTGACTTTTTGTGTTCTTTTGACTTTTGTCTCTTTATTTTTTTATCTTGTTGTTTTTTTCCCTTTTTCTATTGTAGTTATTTATATATTTTCTATGTTTTTTTTTTATATTATCTACATCTTATCTTGCTTACTTTCTCTATTTTATTAACTTCTTTTTTGTTATTTTCTATATTTTTATTTGTTTCTTTCTTTTTTTCTGTTCCTTTTAATTTTCACTATTTTTATTATCTTCGATTATTTTTGTTTTGTTTTTTTTTCTTTTTTTTTCTGTTTTAGTTTTACTTTTTTTTTTTACGTACTTTCTCTCTCTTTATATATTTTATATTTATTTTATCATTTTATTATTTTTTTTTGTTTCTATATATTACATTCTATTTTTTTTTTGTATATTTTTTGTTTTAAACTTTTACTTTTTATTTTCTTGGTTTGTTTCTTGGTGCTTTTTATTTTTTTTTTATGTGATTTTTTGGTTATATTCTTTTTTTCTTGTTCTTTGTATCCTTTTTAGTTTTTCTTTCTGTCTATTGTTCTTTCGTCAGCAATTGTGTGCTTTCTTGTTATCCTTCTTTGTCTGTTTTGTTTCTCTTGTATTATTCTTTTTTTTATTCATTCTACTTTTCTTGTAATTTTCTCTTTTTGTAGTTTCTGTTCCTTTTTCTCTCATTTTTTGTCGGCAAATTCTTGAATAGAGGGTTTGCTGGTAGTTCGTGTTGAGTCGAAGTCGAAGTCGGAGTTGGAAGTCGAAAGTGCGGAGGTCAGAGTTCAGAGTCAGAGTCACGGGAGTCGGAGGTCGGGAAGTCGGCTTTATACTGCATCTTTTGGTTTTGGTTTTTTTTTTCTTTTTATGTTTTTTCTGGTTTTTTCTTCTTTCTCTTTCTCCGGTCTCTCCTTATTATATCTTCTCTCCTTGTATCTTCTTCTCTTTTTATGCTTTTTGTCATTTTTTAACTAATTTTTCTCTTTTACCTATTTTTGACCATCTTTCATGCTATTTATATATTCGAACTTTGAGGAGTTATCCTAACTTTTTTTTTTCTTTATTTTATTTTTTATTTTCTTTTCACTTTTATTATCCAGCTATGGAATATCTTTGTTTATATTATTTTTTTTCGTCTTGTTTCAATGATATTTGTATCTCTCTTGTCATCTATTTCGGATCTGTTAGATTTTATGACGCTCCTCTTAGTTCTTTTTTTACTTAACTGTTTAAATCGTTGTTTATTTCCTTTTGTTCAGTTCTTTCCTTTCTTTTATCATGTTTTCAATCTCCTTTCTTCCCCTTGTTTTTCTTTTACTTCTCTTCGCTTTTTTTTATATCTCGCCTTTCTATCTATTTTAATAATTACCTTATTGATCTTCCTATGTTGCTTCGTGCCCGTATATACTCAATAGTATCTCTATCTCTTTTCTTATTCTTCTTTTTTTCTCCGATAGTTATATTATTATATGTATTTGTGTATATGTTTTGATGATGTTTTTGACTCTGAAAATTACCCTTGATTTAGTTACCCTGTTAAAAATTGTGGTTTGGGGAAAACTATTAAATTTCTTTTTTTTCTTATGCATATAGGTAGGAATAGTGCTTCAGTCCTATGATAGAGTTAATAGGGAAGCTTCATGGCAGGTGTTTGTGAAATATATGGTGTTGGTGTAGGCTCTGAATGGAATCAAAAGTATGTATGACGATAGTGAAGCTGTGTTGTTAAGAATAAATGGTGTCAATGGTGATTGTTTAGAATTAATAGCGGAGGGAGAGATGTGTTATGTTTCCTTGTTATTCAATTGCTATATGGATGGGGTTATGAAAGCGTTAGAGGTAGGGGATGGCAGGGGAAGGTGTTAGGAATGATGGAGAATGGAGAGGAGTGGAGGGTGCCCTAACTTTATATGCGGATGATTTGGTTCTGATGTGCGAATCTGAAGAGAGTTTAAGAGGATTGGCAGAGAGATTTGCCAGGTTATGTTGTGAGTGAGGACAGTCCTCAGTGTGAAGTTATGTTAGATGTGAGCAGCGGAACAAGTGTCGTGAGTTTAAATATTTGGGTATATGTTGGTATGAGAAGGGAACGGATGATGCGGTGTAGTAGGAAAGTTGTGAATAGGAGGAAGGTGGCTGGTGCAATTAAACTTTGGTGAATGGAAAGGACTAAGTCTTGAGTTGTGCTAGGATCTTACATGAGTGTATTGTTACCTGTGTATTGTATAGTAGTGAGACTATGGTCTGGAATAACAGTTATATAGATCTTAAAGTTCAATGTGTTCAGATACAATTCTTAGGGGAGTGCTAGTCGTGAGAATTGATAAACATGATGAATAACTTATTAGAAAGTTGGTGTGTGAAGAAAGGGGTAAATGAGAGAAAAATGAAATAATGGGAGATGGTTTGGTCATATGGAAAGGATGAATGATAGTCGGTTGGTTAAGCGGAGTTATAGTGGCGAGTGTGTTGGGAAACCGACCGGCTGGGAGACGAAGAAAAAGGGGATTGAGTCAAACGAATTTGGGAAGGAGAGAAATGTGAGTTTGGGAGAGGAGAAGAAAGATGTATAACAGGAGTGAATGCGGGGCTTTGTCAGGGGGTATAGTTGTGGCCCACCTGGGCCAAGGATGAACCCTTACATTGACGAATCTACCATAGTGAGGGTCCATCATTCGCTGTTGTATGATCCACATGCGATCTTGAGTGGATTTTCTGAACGTGCACCAGCGATCAGTTCTCACAATTAAATTGGTACTGAGGGGCGGTAAGGCTCTGGGCTTTCTTTTTGACTTTGGTCATGTTCTTCTACTGCCTTTTTTTTTCCCATGCTCGTCACGCACCTTACTCCCATTCTTGGGAAATAGAAGGTAGCATAAAGAAGAAGAAAGAAAGAATATATATTATATATAGTATGTATATATAAGAATTTCCCTATGTACAGTATATATATATATAATATATATATATATATTAAAATATTAATATATAATTAATCATAATATTAAATATAATATATAATAATATATAATAATATTATAATATATATATTATATATATTATAATATATTATTATATATATTATTAATATATATATATTAATATATATATATATATATAAATTATATATATATTAATATATATATAATATAATATTAATCACCTTATATATATATATTAAAATTCTTTACAAATGAAGTGTATTAATATTAAGACTAAATTACCTATAACTATAATTACTGTCATGTATGAAAAAATGCTCTAAGATAGGTTGCTTAAAGCTCAAAAATTAATCTCTGGACAAAAACTTAACCAGTCTATAAAGGAAAAATTAAATTATTGTAAAATAAGAAAAATGAAAGACTTTTTGAATAAACAAACCCCAATCCACTTTAAATAAAAAAATTTATATAAAGTTATTGTAAAGTTAAATTTAGCAAACATATTAAACTATATATATTATAATATATTATAATATATATTTAATATATATACTATATATAATATATATATATATAATATATAATATATATATATACTTAATATTATATATTATATATATAATATATAATATATATTATATATATATAATAATTATTAATATATATATATATATATTATATATAGTATAATATATATATATTATATATATATGTATTAATAATACACCCTAACTACATGTATATCATACACGGGCATAGATAAGCCATTATTATATACAATATAATAGAGTACTATATATATGACTATATAATAATATATAGTATAATTATATAATTATAACCGGTCCGTATATAAATGAAAAAATTCTAAAATTGTTCCAATTTACTATGTATTATCATTATAAAAACGAGTATTATCCAAAAACTTGAGACTATAAAAGACTTTAAGTAATATATAAGACGACTATGAACATTAAGACGATTAAAATTTGATTTTTATCATCTGATTTTAAAAATTTCGCTAACGAACAACAAGGCACTCTCATGGATAAGTGTTTTACACAGGGCAAATTTTTCAGAAAAAAATTCCCTAAAATATACTATAATAATAATAATAATTGTAATATTAGATAATATTAAGGAACTAACTTAATGAATAAAAAGATAAGAAAGTAGGTTTCTAACTATATTCCATAAATTTATAATAATAATAATAACAATTAAATAAATAATAAATCAAATTATAATTCAAAGCATATCTAATTACATTAATAACTATATAATTATCTTTCATTTGAAAAGCCAATAAAACTAAACATTTTGTAAACACACTAATTATCCTTCATTCAAAGCTGGTCTAATGGTCTTTCTCTAATTTTTTCTCAATCCAACTTAAACATTTTCCCTGAATAATTTTATAATCAGAACAATTAAGAATGAAATTGCTGTCAAGTCAACTATGAAATCAAACTACATGTTAATCAAATAAGATTAATAATAATTTTAATGATTGAATACTAATATAATAATCATATAGATCTAATTCGTCTCTCGTCTAAATTAAAACATATTTATTGTGCATATATATAACATTACTCAATTCAATCACTATTTCAATTAGTAAAATGAAACTACAGAACCTACCACACTTGCAAATTTGTGTTAACATAAAGCAAACAAAATCTATTTTATATATATATATATTTTTATATAGTAATATAGGTTATTATATATATATAATATACTATATAATACTATTATATATATAATATATACTACTACTATTATATATATGACTATTCACCTAATAGTCATTAATACTACTACCCTGAATATATCTTATATATAATATTATACCCGTTATCCGCTAAGAATCCCGATTCTCTTTCAAAGAACATTTCCTTAGAAGCTCATATTATATCTATTATATATCACCAACACCTCATACTTTCAAGACCTTAGTTTAATAACACTTTGAAACAATAGACCGCGCACGCTGTATTCTGAGGATTATTTCACTCTCACTCATTACAAGTAAATCTGATGTCACTGTAATGATAAGATACTTTATATTACTCTGGTAAATACTATTTAATTACTATATATTAATTTTAAAAAATCCATTAAACCCACAAAACAATTGATTGGACAGCCTTTTACTCAAATATAAAAATAACAGTCCATAAAGCAAACTGATGAGTGATGCAAGACCTCACTCACACAAATAAAAAATAATAGAGTGAGCCATTAAATTCTCAAATAATACATCCATAGCATGAAGATCAATAATTAATTATTATCCCCTATAAAAATAATATAAATATATAGAGGAAAAAATAATAATAAATAAAATAAAAGTAATAATGTCAATATAATAAATAAAATAAATGCGTATAAGTGAAAATCTGAACAAAAAAAGGTAAAAAATATATATAAGTATCAGAAATATTATTAACAGAGAATATATGGAAAAAAGTAACAAATGTGAAGAAGGCTATCATAATTCAATAAAATATAAATTACAATTAATTGCTGACATAATAACCTAATAATGATAGTAATAAATAACATATTAAATAACACATTAAATAAGGAGTTCTATATTATAATATAAGCACTCCCCGAATATACTGCAATTACTTAAAAAGAGAGAAAAATCAATAAAGGTAAAGAGAGCTTACTGAAAAGAACTTTCCTTCATAGAGATCACCGTCCCTTATACTAACGCTCCATTTAATCATTTTCACTGAAAAAAAAACTGGTTAAGAACATAAAAAACTCAGGGCTCACAATCCAATCTTTGTGTTCTTCCCCTAAGAAGCATAGCATTTCCCACCCCCCATTTACTCGCATCTAGTTATTCCAATATATAAATTATCACTACAACAAATGGTAAGTCACACAAGCTAGTGATAATTCGTGTTTACTTCGAGGGACAGTTTCTTAATAAAATTCACCAACAATATTTTTGCTAATAAATTTGAAATATTTCATAAAATCCATAAATTAGTGACGCACTCTTGTACTCATGCAGTATCATGTTGTAGTAACTAATAAACTACCATAAGTTTGTTTGAGTAACAGCATACAAGATCTGTCATTTGAATAAATACACTTTTCTCTAGATATTATTTAGATGACGTTACTTGTTGAATACTATTACTATACTATTGTATATATAGTATATATTTATTACTATCAATCACATTCTAAACGATATATATTCCTTAATACTAACCCGAGGGTATATGATATTCAACTGTAGTTATATTATAGTATACTCTTTTATGAGTTACTATATCTAATAAGGTGGTATTTCAACATTATATGAGTTATATATACTTTGTAAAGGCTTAATATATATTTATATATATTATATATTACGTATAATAATTAGTGAGTCTTATATATATGAGGGCGCACTAATATATTTTTGAGTTAGTGCATCTACCTAATGAGGGTATACGGCAATATATATGCCTTTTTGATTTAGTCGTGAGTGAGTCCAGCTCTCTCAATAAATATATAATACATAAAAATAACACTTCTTCTCCCCCCGTAGGAGGAGTATATTGGGTTGGATATTATATTTTGAGAAGTAGGTGGTACTTATAATTAAATATTTAAATAGTATATATTATATACCTAGCTTCTCACATACGTTGTTCAAATAGTACTATAAATGCAGTAAAGTATAAGGATTATTTAATTTTTCACACTATTGGCATTTGTATAATATCACTGTTTACTAAGATATTTGATCTTTATCTATTATAAACATGCAGTTTTTTTATTTCTTTATGTACTTAGTGATACTTAAATGTACTTAATATATATATAGTGAATAACACTCAACTTGTGTTTATTTTATATAACATCTATGTAATTAAACTTACTCATTATCTTCAAAAGAGTATACTCAAGCGATATATCTATTCTAAATGAAATTATTATGTATGAGTGATTAATATTAATTTATATTAAACAACTTAAATTAGATTAAGTACATTATATATCCAAATAAATACATCGTTTATATCACAATTATCTAATCATTTTCGTGAAAAGCAAATCCCTCATTTCAGAATGATTCACATTCGCATTTAAAACGTAAAATTTGCTGTATTCAGATTTTACTTCTTGACTCCCCTTGAATATATAATTGTTCAGTAGAGATGGGTTTTCGCCTTCATTTGTTAAACCCTGCATTATAACAACAATACACTAGCTATCCCTCACCTTATCTTATACGCACTTAATAAAAAACATATACGAGGTAATCTCCCTTACTACATATCAATTTATCAAACAATCACTCATATAATATCCTATCGGGTTACATTATATGTACTAGATTAAGGAAATAAAAACTATACATATCAATTCTAATTATATGGAAACCATAATAAGTCAATATAATGAATTATGATACACTCTATTTTATTAACTCACCCACACTTTTTAATCCTCCTAATAATATAACTTATACACTACAAGTAAATATGGAAAGTGGCTTATAATAAGGGCTAAGCCGTGATGGCAGTGTGAACTTTAATAATAAACATATAAATGTAGTAGAAAATACTGTGACCAAACAAGACTTAATTGATTTTTTACGTAATTGGTACAAAAAAACTTTGGATTTATAATATAATTATTAATCAAATTACATTGAAAATTATAAATTATTATAGCGTTTCCTGCGCTACTTTTATTACATATTTACGATTAGATTATAATAATCTAAATAAATATAGTCTACTATAGTATATCAGAGCATTCTCTATGAAATTATGGCCATATACGCGTGATTGCGCAATCCATTATATATGTGCATACTTGTTCAATGAAATATCCAAATAAAAATAAATATGATAATAAAATATAAAAAGAAGACAAAAAAATAAAATATTGAATGATAAATTACAACAAAAAAGACATTCAACATTTACTGTGTAATAGTATAAATGTATCATGAGTCAAATGTCAGTACCAATTTTCTATCTGAAGTATACAATTAAATTTAAACGTCTTCAAAAATCAGATAGCCTCTCTATAGTGTATAAGAGAAAAATGTATGTCGATCCAAACCTTGATTATATGACATCATTTCTTAACTAACAATGACGTTCATCTAAAAAGTTACTCAATAAACTAGGATACTCTCATGTACCAAATTGTGAAAACCTCATATTCCATGGAGTCAAAGAATGGTAATGCTCAAGGAACACAACTATTATTTTGAATCTCTATAAATAAGATAAATTAATAATAATTATGATGTCTAAATAAATGCCATACAATAATACCCAAAGTCTAAATACAAATAAAAAGAGCTTTGCTATTATTTAATTTAATTTAAGATAATAGAAAATTAATCATTAGGAGTGGCGTGAATATAGTATCCAAACCAATAATCCTACCTACAATATTCATCTTCACAATTTGAAATCCTAAAAATTTACTGACATTGACAGCACAGCATATTGAAAGGTTGACGACCACTAAACTTACAAACTATTGTGAAGAGATATAATAAAAATCATATAATATCAAATACTAATTCAAAACGTAAACGAGCTATAAACAATAATATAATAAAGATGGGTAATATGTGTATGACACGCAAGGTGGGGGGAGGATAGTCTAGAAGATATATGTAGAGCCCGCAATGGAAGAGGAATATTCTTATTTGTGTTGGCCATACTTAGTGAGAAGTTTATCTCGTATTGTCATTTCGTGAATACAAGAAACTGACATTGCACCATCAAAGTTACGTATTTGAATCATATATAATATTCTAACGACGCAGGGGTGCATTATAAAATAATTACTAACAAAAACAAATTAATTTTTATATAGCACCAAGAATGTATAAAAAAATATAATTAAATTGCGTTTCAAATATTTTATTAAACTTATTACAACTAAATAGATATAGATTGATATAGATATATATATTATCTTCAATTAATAAAATTATATAGTCACGCTATATATCGAAGTATATTATATGAGGTATTACATAATCACGAACCTAAATATTCTCACGGTTGCTTCACCTATAGAGGGAAACTCCGTACTCCTATCCACGCAGTGCACTATGTCTATAGTAGTAGCTCACTCTCACATATATCTTATTATTTACTTGCCTATACTATATAGTGAGTCCAGACATATTTTTTATTTTTTTCTAGCATTAATATAAAGTTTATTCTATAGCAATAATTTAATATATAAGTAATGATATTGATCCTCACTGTGAGCTAGATATAATTATAAGGAATCTAGGAATTCACTTATACTAGTATACACCTCGGTAATTTATAGTAACTATCCTAATACTAAATACCCTATATATATTCTTAGCATACTTTTCATAGTAGCCTAGTTTTTTATATTTCTATCTGATAATAGGTATTAATCGTACCCCTAGTAAGTATGGCTATCTCACATATAATATTCTCTATTTAATGGATATATATATATTAAATTGGTCTATAGGCCAATTTTACATATAATTAATATTCCCGTTAATATAAGGTGTGATACTATATTATACTAGTGAGATTCGTGAATCTATATTTTTAACCTATTATAATTGATGGTGTCATTATCCTCACCCTTAAATACCAGTATATATATATATATATATACCTAATACTCTGTGTAGCTAAAAATAATTCCCCACATTAAAATTTACATAAAATAATGAAAAATTATTTAAATAGCTAAAAGTATTAATTAATTAAAGAAAAAAAAACAACCAATAAATTATACCTTAACTTAACAATCAGTCACAAGATCTTTTGCATAACCATTATGTATTTTGCAGTTCTATAGTAATATAATATCAAATTGAAAATATTTCACGGGTATTTAATTAACTAATAATAATAATAAGAGAGATAATAATATATAAATAGAGTAATTGTGCTTTGATAATAATTAATATAATAATAGGAAACACTTAAAAAATTTATTTATTTTGAGAGCATAGTTATAACATTAATTTACGAAGCACCATTAGAAACAAAATCCCCTGCAATCGATACCGCTTGCTGCACGACGTTATTTCAATTAAACAAACACTACAGGGGGTAATTATAACACAAACAAACAAACAGGGGAAAAATAAATCACGCGATTGTTATTTTATCACTACTATTAGCATTAGAGGAAAGGCGAGACGCACATACTTGGTACTGCTAATGAAAAAAAAAAAGAAGTTTCAACGATGAAACATACATTAAAATTGTCAAGAAAACAAGAAAGGTAACCCAGGTTTTCGCTTTTTTTTTTTTTTTTAAAAAAATCACAATAACAGAAAAATACAATTAAAAAAAAAAAAAAAAAAAAGACTAGGAAAGAAAATCACAAGCACTAAACTTCGTCTGGCGCTAATTCACAATTGTTGTTGTTGACGGCGCTTGACTTATCTGTTGTATCAACCTATGAGAAAGAAACAAGAAGCAAGGTAATTAGTAATATCAAAATGCAACTTGCGTCAAAGCTAAGGGAAGTAAGATTAGAAACATTTAAAACATTTTTATTTAATATTAAACAATTTTGAAATTATAACCGTACTTAATTTTTGTTATTCAATAAAGCAATATATATAAAAAAAAATGAAAATCAAATCTTCCAATTTGTTGAACATCCTAATAGCAAATTCGTTCAAAGTCTGAAGGATATCATATTTTATCTTCAATTATTATTATTCAATCAAATATTTATAAAATTTTAAGAGGGAACATTCATTATTCAATAGAATTGTGAAATTCAATCTTAAATATTGTTCCAATAAAAATTGTGCTAAAATTCTGTTGCAGAATTATGACTACTGTCAACTGTTAATAAAAGTAGCTCCTAACCGACATGGTATGAAAAGAAGGAAAGATATCTTATTTCCCACATGCCACTCTTACATTACCAAGAGTGGAAAATAGTTTAACTTCACTCTTTTTAGGTATTATCTTTTAGTACCTAAAGCTTCTATATTTGTTCCAATTACATTAATGCAAGTTTAACTAGGATAATAATAATAATAATAATAATAATAATAATAATAATAATAATAATAATAATAATAATAATAATAATAATAATAATAATAATAATAATAATAATAATAATAAAATAATAATAAAATAAAATAAAATAAAATAAAATAAAATAAAAAATTAAAATAAAATAAAAATAAAAAAAAATAAAAAATAAAATAAAATAAAATAAAATAAAAAATAAAATAAAATAAAATAAAAATAATAATAATAATATGGATTACTTGATAATAAACGGCGAGATCGACCAAAAAAAACTATTTGAAAAAAATAAATTCATGAACTCCCAAAGTATTACGAAAAGACCTCTTTGTTTTCCAAATACACATTTACTGATTACAAAGTTAAAAGGATAATTGTTTAAATGGTCTAACAAACGCAAAAGGTCTACCACAGCCTCATACAAGAAACCACAGATGCTCACTTTACAAAACAATTGAGCTCCTGCAGTTTCTCATCATTGCTTGGTGGTTCTTCAACTCTCTACCAGATAGTCTGTTTCGAGCAAAACACTACTAATACGTTTCCTATTATCTCCCTCATTCAAACTATTGTATAACATCTCTAACGAAAGAAAATTCTAAACCCTTCAACATATTTAAAAGAATTAAAATTATTTTCAATTGGGGAATATTCACAAAGAAACAGAACCTGGCATAATATTCTGATATCCATCACTTCGAAATCAGACTTTAATTTTTATCCTGGTTTTAATAATAATAATAATAATAATAATAATAATAATAATAATAATAATAATAATAATAATAATATCACAGGTCAACAAATTTAAAAAAACAAGAACATAAATAACTTTAACAATAGAATTTGTCCCAAGACAAAGAATACAATTTCTTACATGTTTATTCATGCAGAATTCAAAAATGATTGTTTTTTGTGTCAGGTCCAAGTTTTGACACTATTCACATGTAAACATGGAAAAAAAATTGCAAAAAATATTTTTCCCGTGAACAGAGACAAAACGGTTGGAAATACAAACAGATTATCTAAATAAAATGTGTGCGTCTTTCCCAAGTATATATGCTGTGAAAATTTTATATTGACAGGACAAATAATAAAAAAAGATGCAGCAGTTTTTCATATATGATATGATAAAAAAAATATTTAGTGCATTTTAGTTTTCATATGAATGGTGGCAAAACTGGAGGACCTTGTAGACAAACACCAATATAATTTTTGGATTCAGCGCAAAAAAAAAAAAAAAAAAAAAAAAAAAAAAACTACGTTAGAAAGAAGCATTACTAATAACAGGTCAATAAAAATTTTGTTTCACCAGTATAATAATTAATAATAATAATAAATTAATAATAATAAATATTTTGTGGACTTGTATAAAGAGGCTTGTTTCTTATGTAGTTTTTTGCTTGAAAACCCAAAAATTATATTGGTGTTTGTCTATATTTACAGCGTGTCTCAACCGGGAGGTCGCGACCCCCAAAGGGACCGCGAGCGGATATACAGGGGGATTCGCAATGGGGTCAAAGATATAAAATATTTTAATAAAGCCTAATATAATTTTAAAAATAGAAAAATTTGAATACTTAATAAAAAATAAAATATATACTTAATGCATCTAAAGCATCTTTTATTAAGGATGTATATCTTCTAAATATAGATATTATATATATCTATATTTACATAATTTATTATATATATTAAGTAATTTATTTATAAATATATATTATATATATATATAATATATATATTTATAATAATATAGGCTGGTTAATTAGGGGGTCGCGAGGTTTCTAACTTTATGCGTTTATGTGTAAATGGGCAGTAGGCTTAAAAGGTGAGGAAACGCTTTTGTCTATAAGGTCCAGTTCTGCCGCTTTCACTTGAAAACTAAGAATGTAAAAAAAAAATTAACATTTCATAAATGAAAAACCGCTATATCTTTTTAATTATTTGTTCTATCAATTTGAAATTTTCACAGCATATATATTTGGGAAAGATACACATATTTTATTTACATTATCTGTTTGTATTTCCAACCATTTTCTCTCCAGGGAAAAATTATTTATTTTTTGCAATTTTTTCCATGTTTACTTGTGAATAGTGTCAAAAATGGACCTAACAGAAAAACCCAATACGATATTTGAATTCTGCATGAAAAAACATGTAAGAAACAGGGTATTCTTTGTCTTGGGGCAAATTCTTTGTTGACCAGTGTAATAATAATGATAATGATAATGATAATAATAATACTATCTGAAGATCTGATTTTCACTTCTTTGCATTCTAATTAAACTACTCTAACATGTTTTTAAAATTTAATACATTATTACATTTTAGTGACAACAAAATTCAAAAACATCAACCAACAAAAACTAAAAAGAAAAAAAGATTTCATGCAGCAAACCTTTGTCAAATTTTGAGACAAACAAAGAGACATCAACCATAAAGAAGGATTGAGTCCATAAAAGGGATGAAAGAAATTGTAACAATTTAAAAACTGAAATATAGAAACAACATAACGGAAATGGGCAATAAAACAAAAATAGAACGAGAACCAATTAAAGTATAAAGGAAGTAAAAGTGGAAAAAGGAATAAATAATAACAACAACTGTTGTTGTGAAGTTCTTGAATTATAAGGTAATTTAAATTATCATCAATTTGCTTAATCAGCTTTTTTCATTTTTTTTTTTTGAAGAGGTACTATATTATCATTATTATAAAGTATTCTAATTTCTTACTGACGGAAATAACATATCTCATAAAAATATTCACTATCTATTTGCTTGCATATTAATTAGAAAAGGAAATACCATAATTCAAGTGTGTGTATGTGGCGAGCGCGCGTAAAAATTTGCACAGGATGTTCCAGGGGGAAATGTCAGTATGAAAATAAAAATATTTAAAATTTTTAAGTCTATGAAGCTGTTAACGACAAACAGTTTACGAACAAATGGCGAATAAAGTATACAATTGCGATAGTAGTTTTGATAGTGATATAACATTCCCATGAACGTGTTCATGCATTTAACCAATTTGGTGCGAATTATGTTAACAGTGAAATTCTCACACACTTATTCTGTACTTTATCACAAAGTCATAAACTATCTAACGGGTCACGTGCATCTTGTTGAAGACGATCGGAATGTTACATCACTATGTTATTATTATGAGAATGAACATTAATAACGCTAATTTCGGAAAAATTTGGAAATAAAACATATGTCAGTTTGTTGAAATGAATCGTGTTACATAATGACATTTCCTCCACGGACAATATATAAATATATATATATATATATATAATATATATTTTTTACTATATATATATATATTATATATTATATATATAGATATAGTATATATATATATTATATAATATAATCAATATATATATATATATTAATATATATATATAATATATATATTAATATATAATATAATATATTATATATATATTTTTTTTTTTACAAAAAAAAACACCAACAAAAAATGTGTACCATTAACTCAACTCTGGGTAAATTATTCATTTAATGGTACCTGATCCGAAGCAAGGGTACTTTCATACATAATGGGAGAAGAAGCTCTCCCAGCATGCACCACGTACCCTGCTGTCGCCTCTTTTCTTACATTATGTACCTTGTAAGACGACGTATCTATAGGTACAACAGGGTCAGAGTCCTGCTATAAAGAATAATTACACGAGCCAACAGAAAAACTCTTTATATAGGCATAAAGAAAGGAAAAATAACAAAGGCTAAGTTTAGATTTTAAAACTGGTGCCAATTTTTTTTTCATTTTAAATAACTCAAAATAAGAAGAAGATTCCAAAAAAAAGCTATTTACAACTGATTTATGGGCAAAGCCCACGGCTAAGTAAGATATTCTTAAATTATATGATAAAAACATGATCTTAATATTAAAAAAGTATTAGACCTAAACATTTACTTTTCAGATTGGTTATGTTGCCAAATGCCAAATTGAGTAAAAAATAAGTATAAAACCTAAGCATCAATGTGCAATTAGATAAAGCTATACGATTATTACTTATTAGATTTAAAAAATAAAAAAAAAACTTTCAATATGAAATGACATATTATTATTTAGGTACATATTGTACCTCTGTCACTTTCAAAGGTCTTCCCAGGAACTCACCTCTGGGGCTATACTTGAGAGTTCAGACAGCTTGGTCTCTAACTGTCGAATTCTATTCTCTTGCTTAAGGAAGACTGCCTTAAATTTCTTCATTTCAGTTTGTAAATCTTCTACTTTCTTTCTTAAGTCATCGTTTGATTTTATTACCTTAAAAAAAGATAACTTTAAATAAATAAAATATTTTAAACTTAATACACATGAAAAATAAAAAAAAAACAATAAATAAAACGCTGACATTATGAAAGTGTCTAGGGGGGTAGATTAAGTGGATCTAGTAATTCAACCTTGGTTCAAACACTATAAAGTTCACATAAATATGCAGGTCTCTCTCCTATTTGAAACTAAATGTTCACATAAAACTTATTATTATTATTATTGGAATTTTGGTTGAAGGCGCTTCGTGTGAGTGAGGGGCTGGTTGTTAAAGAAAAAGATGCATTTAAGAGTGGTAGAGGATGTGTAGATCAAATGTTCACATTGAAGCAGGTGTTTGTTATATACGCTAGGAGTGTAGGGTATGTAAGAATAAATGAAGTGAAGAGCGAGTGGTTCAATACTATTAGTGGAGTCATATGGCTATTTAATTTATATATTAATGGGGTGATGAAATAATTAGAAGTAGGGGAAGGTGTTAGAATGATGAAGAATAGAAGAGAGTGGAGGATGGCCTGCTTATTGTAAGCTGCTGATTTGGTTTTGTGTAGTGAATTTGAAGTGAGTCTAAGAGTTTGGTAGAGAGGTTTGGCTGGGTATGTAAAAAGAGGGGATTGAAAGTAAATGTTGATAAAATTATTGTAGTGGTGGTTGGTGAGGAGAGTGCGAAGTGAGAGAAGTCATGTTGGATGGTACACAATTGGAACAAGCATCTGAGTTTAAGTAATTAGGTTATATGTTGAAGAAAAAAGAGCAGGTGAGGCAGAGTATAGTAAGAAAATTAGGAGTGGCAGGAACGTAGCTAGGGCAATTAAATCATTGGTGAATGTAAGGGGATTAAATCTGTAGTGTGCTAAGATTATGCACGAAGTTATGTTGTTACCTGTGTTAATGTATAGTGTTGAAAGTATGGTGTGGAATAAGAGGTATAGATCTAAAGTACAGTTTGTCCAGATGAATAATTTCAAGGGGTGTGTTAGATTTGAGGAAAATTGGCAAAATGAGGAATGAGCATATTAGGGAGCTGTGCGGTGTGACGAAAGGAGTGAATGAGAGAATAGATGATTTTTTTTATAGGTTACCATTACTCACCAGCAATGAATAATAAAACAAAATGAAAGGCTCTCCCAAACCTAACGTAAATCTCTCAGATAGGCACAGGAGGAGGTCTTCAAGAGAGGAAGATTAAATGCAGTAGGAAAAATATATGATGGTAGGGAGTTCCACAAAAAGAGAGGTAGCTAGAAAGAAGGAGACACCACAACGAGCAAGTCTGGAATTTTCAATGCTCACACAAAATTCCTGCGTAAGCAAGCAAAACACCACTTGTGCTACGAGGGCGTCCCAGTGGTTATGGTATGCGAGTGGTAAACTTCCTCGAGCACCTGCCGCTGTAGTACCTATTGTAAATAGTTGTTCGCCAACGTCATGTCGCAGCGATAGAGGGTCAAAGGAGTTAAAAAGTAGGGGACATTTATTAGACTCAACTTAGATTCAACCCTATCCAAAAGAAGGGTGTAACCGGAGCACCCCCCACCCAAATGTAAGAGCAGTACTCCATACAAGGGCGAATAAGACCTTTATATAACTGGAGTAACTGTTTGGAAAAAAAATTCCAGCAAACCTGAACAGAGCTCCCAGCTACTTTGAAGAAACCTTGGCAACCGTTGTGATGTGAGGTTTCCAAGACAATTTGTTGCTAATGTTCAAACTAAGATTGTTTATGTTGTTCACGGTTGAGACGTTAGAGCGGTCGAAGGAGATAGGAAAGTTGGAAGGTATTTTCGAGAGCGAAAAAGATGTGAAGGAGTTGAGCTATGAGTTAAATTTCACACGGTTGATGCGACCCCACCAGGAAATACCATCCAGATAGGCAATAACAGAATCGGAAAGATGAAATCGAGAAGCAACTAAATGCAAAAGTGGGAGTAGATCTGAAATGAGTAGAAGAATGGAGAGCTGCGTCATCGGCATAAGAATGAACAGGGTTAGAAGTCCAGCTAAGAAGATCGTTAATGAAAAGTAAGAATAAAAGTTGGAGAGAGAACAGAACCCTAAGGAACACCACAATTAACAGGAAAAGAAGAGGTCGCTCCATCAACAAGCGCCGATATGGAACGATCTAAGATTAAACTAGACAAGAGTAAGCAAAGAGAAAGAAACCCAAATGAAGGGAGCTTAGAAAGAGTGACGCATGCTATACGCGGTGAAAAGCTTTGGATATATCAAGCGCCACCACACAACTCCCCATAGTCCCTAAGGTCAGAAGACAATATATCAGTGAGATAGGAAAGTAAGTCACCAGTTGACATCGAGCGTCGAAAGTCATACTAGTGATCAGAAAGAAGGGAATGAGAGTCCAGGTGATCCAGGAAATGAGAGTTAAGGAGTGTTTCAAAGATTTTAGATATATTACAAGTGAGCGCTAGCTATAATACGATATTTGGAAGGATCAAAGTTGCTATCCTTTTTCGGAAACGGCTGAACATATGAGTGCTTCCAGCTTTGAGGAAAAGTATTAGTTTTAAGGGATGGAGAGTAGAATCGAACACGAGGAGGGATGTTGACCGGGACACTAGCCTTCCTGACGTTCATAATTTCAGGATCCCATGTACTCGATCATGTGAAATCACACGGGACACCTGATAAGAGAAGGAGTAGGAAGGATGCCAGAATCGTCCAGGGTGGAATTAGATGAAAAATAAAGGCCTTTCAAGAAGTGTTAGCAACAGATCCATCAGAGCAAACAAGAGGATGAAAGGCAAATTTACTGAAGTTGCTAGTGATGTTTTCAGCAAGAGACCAGAAATTTTTATCATTAGAACTAAGAAGGTCAGTGGACTTTGGTTTAGTGAAAGAACGCTGAGACCGTCTAATAATATCCCTACAACGATTCCGACTGAATGAAAATAGCGAGAGTGATAGGAGAACGAGTTTTTTCCACGCCCAATTAGCGTTGGCTCTGTCCTGAAGAGCATACGAACAGGTACCATCGAACCACGGATTTTGAGGTGAAAAAGACTCAGTTGAAGAAGAAATGAACCTGCATCCCATCAACATTCACTGCCCCCACCTTTTCGGCAGAGGCTGAAGCGTCCCCAGAATCAAAACAGGATTCACTCCAGGAGAAGCTAGCAAAGAAGGGGCGCAATACACCTCAATTGGCCCAATTAAAGTGCCAGAAAATACGTTTAGGGTATGATGGAGCTGCTGGAAAGAAAGTGTTATAATTAAGAGATACAAAACTGTAGTCAGAGTTACCGATGGGAGGGAAAATGGTGTATTTGTAACGAGAAAGAGTAGTGGTGAAGCATAGATCAAATATGTTCAAGAATTGGGATGTGTGAAGGTTCCTTAATCAACTGTTCCAAATCATTGAGAATGCTTACTGTTATCACCTTCTTCCCACCTGTATCAGAATGAGAGGAGCCCAACCACTCAGTGTGGTGTACGTTGAAGTCCCCTAAGTAGGGGACCTCGGCATTTGGATGAGAAGTAGCAGTCTCGTGAGAAGTAGTAAGATATTCAAAAATAGCCGGAAAATCTGTTCTATTAGAAGAGCAGTAGCAGAAACACAAGCTAATAGTAGTAGCAGTAGGAAGAAAGATCTTAAACATTAGAATATCGAAGTTAGGATATTCAAAGCTTTTTATACGTGTTACAGGAATGTTAATGTTAATATAGGCAGAGACTCCACCATTTAGTCGGAAATTGTGAAAACAGATGTAGTTGGAGTAATTAAGTTTATTAAAGAAAGAATCACTGGATAGCTGGGTGTCTAACAGAAGTAAGTGGTTAGGATGAGAGTTAGAGAGATGATATTCCACAGATTAAAAGTTAGCATCTAGGCTACAGGCTTTGGCGAAGTCAAGAGAGAATACCCATCCACGCCCAGCACTACGTCCACTCAATACTGACATTCCAACAACCACACGTATACACAGACACAAGCCGTCGTACATTCACAAAGCGACTAAAACTGTTAAAATAGTTAAACTAAGGTAATTTAAGAACAATCTGTCCAAATAAGAATCCTTGCCTAAAATAAAATAACGCAAGGATGAGGCTCAATTTAAATATCTGAAATGTAAATAAAAAGGTGTATACGTAGGAGAAAACAAGAGGTAAATGAACAGTTTGGAAGGAGGATGAATGAGGACATACAAGGAAATAGGAAGCTCTTCTGGAAGGAAGCGCGAAAGGTTAATGAAAATAAGTGGGGAAATCTGCTAGAAATAATGAATAGGGAATGGTGCTTTTCGTAACTGATGAAATGGATGTGAGGGGAGTGTGGAAAGAACACTTCGAAAATCTGCACAATATTAACAGTAATGATGAGGTGTTAGTGAATGTGTGCGGTTTTGATGGTGCAAGAAGGAATAGGCATTTTGGGATGAGGTTAATTAGTAAGGAGGAGGTAATGGGTAGGGTGAGAAAGTTGAAGAATGGTAAATCTGCAGGTATAGATGAAATTACTAGTGAAATGATCAAGAGCGGAGGCGAGATGGTGATTGATTGGATTTTTTGGAAGTTGTGTAATAAAGCGTTTATGAGGGTATAGTTCCAAGGGATTGGAGGAGAGCGGTAATGTACCCTTGTATAAGGGTAAGGAGAAAAGGGACTGTAGAATTATAGGGAATAAGTTTATTGAGTGTTGTAGGGATAATATATGCTGGTATTTTTTGGGTCGAAAAGTGCGTCGGTGACTGAGGGACTGATTGGTGAAGAACAGGTGCGTTTAGGAGTGGTAGAGGATGTGTGGATCAAATCTTTACATTGAAAACAAATAATAATTGAGAAAATGAGGAGAAAGAAGAATAAATTATAGTTTAGGTTTATGGATTTGCAACAGCGTATGATAGAGTTAATAGGGAAGCGTTATGTCAGGTGGTTATTGATATATGGTGTTTTTGGTGGTAGGCTCTGAATGGAATCAAAAGTATGTATGACGATAGTGAAGCGTGTGTAAGAATAAATGGTGTCAATGGTGATTGGTTTAGGACATTAATAGCGGAGTGAGACAGGGTTTTGTATGTTCCTTGGTTATTCAATTGTAAATATATGGATGGGTTATGAAAGATTTTGAGGTGGGGAATGCAGGAAATGTGTTAGAATGGTGGAGAATGGAGTTGAGTGGAGGGTGCCCTACTATTTATATGGGATGATTTGGTTCTGTGTGGGCGAATCTGAAGAGAGTTGAGAGGATTGATTGAGAGATTTGGCAGGTGTGTGAAAGGAGGGGCTTGAAGTAAACGTGGGATAAGAGTAGGTTATGGTTGTGAGTGAGGACACTCCTTCAGTGTGAAGTTATGTTAGATGGAGAGCAACTAGAACAAGTGTCCTGAGTTTAAATATTAAGGGTATATGTTGGATGAGAAAGGGAACGGACGATGCAGGTGTAGTAGGAAAGGTTGTGAATGGCAGGAGAAGGTGGCCTGGTGCAATTAAATCGTTTGGTGAATGTAAAAGGGGACTAAGTCTTTGAGTGTGCTAGGGTCTTACATGAGGGTATGTTGTTACCCTGTGTTATTGTATATAGTTGGGAGACTATGGTCTGGAATAAAGAAGTATAGATCTATAAGGTTCAAGGTGTTCAGATGACAATCTTAGGGGTGGTGCTAGGTGTGAGAAGAATTGATAAAGAGAGGAATGGAACGTATTAGAGGAGTGGTGTGGTGTGAAGAAAGGGGTAAATGAGAGAATAAATGAAATATGTTGAGATGGTTTGGTCATGTGAAGGATGAATGATAGTAGGTTGGTTAAGGCGGATGTATAGTGGTGAGTGTGTTGGGAACCGAACCGGCTGGGAGACCGAAGAGAAAGTGGATTGAGTCGGTGAACGAATGTCTGAAGGAGAGAAATGTGAGTTTGGCAGAGGCGAGAATAAAGGTGCAATATAGGAAGTGAATGGCGGGGGTTTTGTATGGGGGCATGGTTGTGGCCCACCCTGGCCAGGATGAACCCTACATTGACGATTACCATAGTGAGGGTCCGTCGCGGTCCCCATGATGCTCTAGGGTGGATTTTCTGTCTGTGACGAGCTCTCACTAATTATGGTACAGAGGGGCGGTAGGCTGGCTTTCTTTTCGACGTTTGTCATTGTTCTCCTACTGCTTTTCTTTCTTTTCCGATGCTTGTACACTTACCCCCAATCTTGGGGCAAAGAGGAAGGTGAAGAAAGAAGAAAGAAAGTAAATAAAAAGGTAAAATATATACAAAGATTCTAGAATTTAATTAAAACCTGAACCCTGAATAAGATTGAACCATTAAAAATTTCAAACATTAAAACTGTACTCATCGTAAAAACGTTTATTCGTAGGTAATTATAATTAATTAAAACCAATAGACCAATGTGTCACTAAAACATTGATGCACTTAAAGAAAATAAAACACTCACTAATAACTCAAATTAAAAAATTAAAAATAAAAAACAAATATATAACAGATAACACACTAACACACCCTTCCACTATGAAAGCAGAACTAACTATTAAGGTAGTTTGGTTATATGGAAGAATGGATGATAGTCGGTTGGTTGAGCAGGTGTGTAGAGAGGAGTGTGTTAGGAATCGACCGGTTTGGAGACCAAAGGAAAAATATATTGACTCTGTAAGAGTTAATGAAAGAATAAAATGGTGCATAATATTAGTGAATCGCGTGGTTTTGTGAAGGGGGGGGGGCATGGTTGTGAGTCCGGAAAAGGGGATGAACCCTGACAATGCCGAGATACCTTAGGGGTTGAGTGTCACAGTGGGTGAAATTTTAGTGCGGATTTTAGCTGTGGCGTTCTCGCACTTGAGGGTTTGAGGAGAGGTTGTGACATTTCCGCTGCATGTTTGCCCACCCTACCCCCAGTCTGGGGAGCCATCATTATCATCATAATAATGATAATTATCATTATTATTGTTATTAAGCTAGTGATGTGAAAGATCCGATTCTGGATGGTTGTCCGGCCTTTTCATAGAGCTCTAGCTGGATCATTTCAAGATCAGGCCTCTGACCAACCGGAGGTTTCTTTAAGGAATTGAGG
>JABUQX010065543.1:0-7500 GCA_015478945.1 Trachelipus rathkii | reverse complement strand
GATTATTTATATTATAATATTATATTCCGGCACGGGGCGGTCTATCGGTTATCTTATGCGTTCTGCGCACGTTCTTTGTCCAACTATCACCCTTTCTCCCTCACGGGGGCATGGCTGATGCCCTAAAGAGGAGTAATATTCAGCCGATTTATTAGCTTGCACCTATATATCCTTGATAGGCTGTTAGACAAGGAGGGTCAGGGGAGAGTTCAACACTCCCCTGATTATTTAGGTCAAGAAATTTGTGATTCCACTCTTACACATCTCCATCATAGGAAGTTCATGAAGAATTGTTTCAAGAGAAACATTATATAACACGTACGGATGAATATATAAGACATGCAGTACATTAATGAATCAACAGAGACGTATAGGTGAAGGCTAGGAAAAGCTGATATCGATTTAACTTAATTGACTATTATAGTGGTATCTCTATGAGACTCAAATTAATAATATATTGCTAAATATCCATAATATAATAAATAAATGACATAACCGTCTAATCCATACACTAAATATATATATATTGATATTCATAATAATTAAATAATAATTAACAATTTAATCAAGGAATCAAAGAAATATAATACGCAAACTAATAATTAATAATTCAAATAAAAAGAGATATGAAATTAATACTTAAAAAGTATCATATAACAAGAAGAAGAACAAAAATAAAATATAAAGTTATAAATATCAAAATGACCACATACAACATCGAAAAAGTACCTTAAATGATTAAGGAGGGATATACAAGGAGGAGAACATGTTTGTGGGTCGTATAACGCATTCTCTTCTTAGTCGGTCCAATGTGGTTGTCTCTGCACACACCATTGATGATATGCATTCATATATAGTATGTATCTAGTGGACTCCTAACTGATGGTAGTGTTTCCACAGAATTGTCATAGCACTGATTGTGAGATATGCATATACTTGGATTACGCTTAATAAGAGACTTTATATTGATTGGATGGGAATAAACTTTGACATCTCAATTACGAATAAGGAGCGGCTGTAATCGTTTGATCGGATGAAGCATTATTGTGTTCATTCCTCTCCTAAATTTCTTTACCATCTTCATTTTTCGATTCCTCTCAATAAAATAATTTGGTTATTATCACTACATTACATCTCATGGTGTTTCGATCGGCTTATTCGTCCTGGCTCATGGGGGCCTCCTTCCTCCTAGGTATTACAGTTTGATTATAACGGGTGTGACAAGAAGCTCGTTTCTTCCTAATCACTCGCTAAATTTTCATTCAAACTTACGATGCGTTTGCAGGGATACTCTCTTGACGAGCAAAGCTGGCCTTCAATCAAAGGAAAGTGAGCTAACCTTCTTGGTCCTCCTAATGACAAATCTTTCATCTCTAGAAACTTCTGTAAATCTGCCTTTCCTCCTCTTTTCGATCTGAATGATTGTGTTGCTAATTCTCCCAACTGAAAAGGCTAACCTCTTCGCCCCTCGCTCAACTATATTCTATATGTCCAATACTAGCACTTTCCCTCCCTCAGTGTTGGAAGCTCTCACATATCTCAACCTATTCCGAAAAAAGGAAGCCGCTCTGATCCTTCTAATCTTTGAAACTCCTATTGCCTCAACTTGTATTCTATCTAAAGATCTTTGAAACCTTCTCAAACCACTTCTTAGATCATCTGGAAAACTCACTCCGATCGCCAGTAGGGCTCTCGTGCACGAAGTCTACCGGCGATATACATTCCTATCTAAACCGATTTTATGGTTTTTCGCTCCTAGGAAAGTATTTTTTTTTTTTTTTTTTTTTTTTTTTTTTTTTTTTTTTTTTTTTTTTTTTTTTTTTTTCTACGGGGAGACTTGGTGGTGGAGCTTGACATAACCAAAGCATTTGACCGAGTAATGGCCACGCGTCACTGCTCTCCAAGCTCCCCTCCTTTTGGGTTTCCTCCTTCTCTTTGCTTACTTATATCTAGCTTCTTTCACATCGCTCAATATCGGCTGTTTTGTTGATTTGGCGACTTCTTTCTTTCTTAATTGGGGTGTTCCTCAGGGTTCTGTTTATCTCCTAATTTTCATTAATGATCTTCTCAACCCTGCACCTCTAATCTATCCACTCGTATTTGCCGATGACTCGACCTTCATTCTTTAACTCATATCAAATTCTACTCCCACTTTTTACTTCTGGAATTGCCTCTCGTCTTAATCTTTCATTATTCTCGCTGATGGATAGAAATAACTTTGTGAAATTAATTCTTTATAAAAACTCACTTTTACAAATCTCCTTCTCCAAAAATACCTTTCTAACTTTCCTGTCTCTTCTCTTCCGACGGTTCTGTCGCGTCTCTCCTGTTGACAATATTAAACATCCTTGCCTTAACATGAACAAAAAAATGTCTTGGAAAACCTCACATCACAAGATTGCTAGGCGGCCTCAAAGAACTGGAAGTTCTTTTTTAGCCTGTGAGACTTTCCTCCTTTTCTCAGTTGCTGCCGCTATACAAAGGTCTCATCCGCCATGTATGGAGTACCTGGCTCACCCCCCCCCCCCCCCCCCCCCCCCCCCCCCCCCCCCCCCCCCCCCCCCCCCCCCCCCCCACCCCCCCCCCCCCCCCCCCCCCCCCCCCCCCCCCCCCCCCCGAATTACCCCCCCCCCCCTCTCACCCCCCCCCCCCCCCCCCCCCCCCCCCCCACCCCCCCCCCCACCCCACCTCCCTCTCTTTTTTCCCCATAATCCTGGGGGTGGGGCTCTGGTTTCACCCGACTTTTGACAGGGTCGAGTCAACGGCAAAAAAGGCTAATAAACGTTCCTGTACTTTCCAGTTCACTTGACCCTCGATCTTGGCGAAGCGATGTTGGTGCTTTTATCTTCTATCTCTTTAAATTAACTATAAAATTTTTTTTTTATTGGTCCTAATTTATTTAATTTATTTTCCTCTTAATCTTATTTAATTAAATAAATGTTAACATACATCATAATCATTTTTATTTATTTTTAATTTTTAATATCATCATTAAATCTTATAATTAACTTTTTTTTTTTATTTATTATATTCTTCATTTATTTATTAATCATAAATTAATTAATATTTTTCATTTCGCTGTTCTAATTATTATAACTATTGCTAAAATTGGTTTTATTATGTTTTTCTTTTTCTCTATCTCTTTCGACCCCTTCGTAGCACAATAGGTGCTGTATCTGCCCCACAAGTATTGTGTTGACATTGGTAACTCCAGGCTAGGTTGCTGTGGTGCTTCCTTCTTTCCCACCACCTCGTTTTTGTGGAATTCTCTTCAATCTTCTGTATTTCCTACTTTATTTAAACTCCCCACTGTAGAGCTTGCTTCTGTTCTCATACTCGTCAGTTGCGTTTAGAGGGGTGAACTTTTGAGAGTACTACACCCCCTCCTTGAATAGGGCCTCTGCCCGTAAGTGGTGGTGACAACAGTAAAAAAAAAAAATCCTTGAATAGGCAGATATGTGGTAATGAACTGAATCTCCTATCTCCCCCATCCAAAACATCATTCAGATATCCGCAGAAAATCGTACTCTTTTCAACATTACCCTCAGATGGATCATATGTCGCAACCACACAAATTTTGACCTTTTCAACTTAAATTTAACCTTTAGACTTCTATACTTATACACACAAAATCTACCATATAACTCTCTACCACAACTCACTCATCAGAATTGCAATATCTTCTATCCTCCTCTCATTCCTTTCACAGCAACACAAACACATTTCACACCACACAAAGCTCATTTTCACCGTTTCCTTTCATCTTTTGTTTAGTCACAGCGAGCAAATCAATTTGCCCTTTCTAAATACATCCATCAACAATCTCTCCTCATCATTTTATTCTCTGACATTTCATATACAGATACGATTCATTCATTTTCGCCGGAAGGATAGAAGGGCGCTTACTGCGATCTCGACCTTCTCCGAGGCATCATTAGCATTTCTGGCAAAAGATAAGTGGTAGTAGGCAAGACAACCTAACTACCACCGTCCCTTAGTCGCTATCTACGACACGCAGGACATACGATGTTGGGCAATTTTTTTCTCCCTAACACGTATGGATATAACGGATAGGGATGTCTGTAATAAGGATGTCTGTAAGTTGTTGTCTAGAAGAGAGGTGTGGATATAAGTTATGTGTATATGATATTGTTGTCCTGGAGGAATGGAGTGTGGATTGAACGTTTCCGTCTTAATCGAAGAAGTGAGGACTGGAATTGCATGTGAAATAATAAGCAAAAATGGGTAGTATATATATATATATATATAATATACTATATATATATATATATATATATTATATAATATATATAATATAATATATATATATATATATATAATATAAATATATATATATATATATATATATATATATATAATAATTATATTATTATTATTATTATTATTATTATTATTATTATTATTATTATTATTTATTATAATATTATTATTATTATTATTATTATTTATTATTATTTATTATTGAGTTTTAATATTTATTCAAAAATTCTTAATATTTCTTCAATTAAGAGCAAAATACTCGGAACAGTTTCCGAATGACGATGAGGATTTTTTAAAAAATATGCCGATTTTTGCCGATGACGATCATCGTCAAAAAAAATTAATCGTCCCATCACTAATATATATATATATTATATATATAATAATATATATATATATATATATAAATATATATATATATATTATATATATATATAATATAAATATATATATTATATATATATATATTATATATAATATATATATATATAATATATATCATATATATATATATACAATAATTAGTGTCTTTATATCACTAATAATAATATTATATAATATATAAATAAAGGGAAACCCATTCCCATTAAGAACAAGGAATAAAATTAAATTTACCACTCTGTAATATTATGGAATACAATATCAACATTACTTCCCATTCTCTCTCTTGGTTTTAAGAATTATGTCCCTCCCTCTGAATTTAAAACCCATAGTAAAAAAAAATTAAAAAAATCTTAAGGCTAGAAGGCTTGTATTACCACTACCAGTATCATATACAAAGTACTTTAAAAAAATATATTACAAAATTGAAGTTGCTATAGCCATGTAAGAAATTAGTATGTCCATGCAATAACTTATGGTATCAATATGTAACCTTAAAACTTTAGACTCAGACACTGTGTTGTCAGTTTTGTATTAAGTAACTAAGGAGTGTAGCGGTCAACAAAACCCATGTTGCTGTTATAGCATTACGCAAGTGTATCATAGAATACAGTATCATTTTCAACACTGTAACTGCTAGATATTAGCCGTATGTTTATGTCATCTCAAGCTATACGAGGACAATGTTGATGTCAAACATCACTGTAGATCCTGTAGGCCATGTTCTGTTCAGACACTACAGGCTGTAAAAGTTGTAAAGGCACAATTGAGAAATCTTTTTCGTAAGCATACCTTCATGTCACGTAAAAAGCAAATACCTAAGAATTTCATCAGAGAGGGTCAAAGGCTAATGGCTTACAAAAGACGTACCGGAGTTTTACTCATGGATGCAAGGAAGAAAGGTTTTAAAGAAAAGTCTAAACACCTGTTGCTTGAGTGAGTAGGTGCGTCATGATTGCCACCGTAAATCTCTTTGCAGAAAAATCATTAATTTCTGTAGAATAATTTTTATAAATTAAAACGACAAGATGTATGTAACACTAGGGAAGCAGCAAAACTTGTGCATGTGTCCAAATAGGTCGTCATCCGGTTTGTGATGGTTTGGTACAGAGTGAGTTACCATTGAGTCACAAACCTCCATTTTTGTGAAATGGTGTTAAAACCATTGCAACCATGTACCAGCAAACCATTCTGGAAAGTGTGGTAAAATCACTAGGTCAGACACACTTACAAAATGAACCACGGACCTTTCAACATGATTCAGCAACAGCACCTAAAGCAAGGTCTACTTAAACTTAGTTCTGGGACAATGTTCCCCATTTTCTGATGGTTGAAGATTAGTCATCTTGTCAGTCATTTTAAATATTTGAATTACAAATTATGGGCAGTTTTAGAGTGCATGGTCTGCACAAGGAGATACCAATACATGGTTATTTAAAGCTCTAACGAATGCGGTGAAGAGGTCTTTGATTAATATCAAGAGTGTTGCAATAGATGTTAGGCCATAGGCGGTCATTTTGAATATATAGGTTAATAACGGTTGTAGATTATATCTAGATATTAAACTGAATAACTTTGTTTTTATTTCACACCACTATTTGCTTGTAGCAGTATTTTTGGCAGTACTTGGTATAGAAAACAAAAGTATTTAGCTTTTCAAAATTTTTTAAAATTTTGCTAAAAATATTAAGTTACAGAAGACAGAAGAAACCATTTCATACAAAATCCTGTATATAGCATAAATAAATACATTGTAATATTTGCCTCAGTTCATAACATACAGGCTAGATGAGGAGCCTCCAAAGTAAAAAAAAAAGTGACTCCAGACTCGGGATGAGTTGTTAATTTTAAGAAAACAACTGACTCCTTGTAATAATAAAACTCAAAATTGTAATAAAAGATAAGTTTAATATTTTCATTTTATATTAAAATCAGATGACAATACATAATGTATCTATATAAGAACAAATTAAATGAGTGGGATTGGTAAAAGAAATGGGTGGTTGAAGAAAAAACAAATAACTACAAAACCTCAGAGCTCTATGAATATAACTACACATCTAATTACCTAATATTTAAGAATTTTTAGTAGCTATTTAGCTCCTTTTAACTATATATATATATACGGTATATATATATACCAGTATATAATATATATATATATATATATATATATATATTTTTTATCTAGTTATATATATATATATATATATATATATATATATATATATATATATAATATATATATATATATATATAATAATATATATTAGGGATGTACCGATACTATGGTATCGGTATCGGTGTATCGGCCATTTTGATGGTATCGGTATCGGTTAAAATGGCGATACTTCTTACTTTTTGGGTGAAAATATGAGAAAACTTTTTACATTCATAATAAATTTAGTTCGATTGATAGCTAGTACTAAAGTTATGTTTTTTTTTTTTCTCGATTCCTTTACTTAGATTTTTAGCGTTCTCCAACTTGGGCTTTAGCGCAAATTTTACTTATTTGGACAGCCATTATTAATTAGTTTATACAGATTTATCTACTTTTTCAGTTTGATCAAAGTATTTTTTTTTTACGCAATTTCGTGAGAGCGTGAGTGTTTTTAAACTTTCTGGATATTCATATTTTAGTATTTGCTGTAAATAGAGTTTTATCGTTGTAAAATTTAGGTTTTAGCGTAGGCGAATAATTTTCCTCATTTCTCCTTGTTTTTGTCTATTTGTTTGTCTTTTTTTTTTTTTTTTTTGTGTGTGTGTGTAATTGCGTGTGCGTGTATGATAGCAGATTTGCAAGGCGTGGCTTTCTTTGACTTTACCAACATCAAGGGC
>JABUQX010065542.1:7500-10000 GCA_015478945.1 Trachelipus rathkii | reverse complement strand
AATATATTATTATATATATATATATAAAATAATATATATATAATATATATTAATTAGATAAAGTAAATATGATTATAATATAATAAATATTCAATATATAATATATATTAATAATGATTAGTTATCGAAAAAAGTCCGTACTCACTAACTATCGCATATTATCTTTTTAGTATGGAGTATCGGATCAATCATTAATACCTTATTACTTTTTTCATTTATTGCTTAGTCGGAAATCAGATTAACTACGAATGTTACTATATCTGGTCCGTATTACTCTGTTACTATTGTATAAATAATCTCTTATATGATTAGCTCGAAGAAGTATTAATAAATTAGGAATAATTATGGAAATACGCCAAATTAGCACATATAAATTTAATATTCTCACACTAAAGCTCTTTAAACAGCAAATATGACTGCAACGGAGCTTATCAAGACTCATCACATTTTACGACTATATGATAGAATAGGCATATAAGAGTAATGAGTAGAGCCTATAATAACTCTAGGTTATATACTTTTTAAAGATGTAGAGCACTAATGGATGTGAAAATGTGATACGAGAGACTAAGAATTTATAGATTTATTATATCTTATTTTACAGTAATATTATTTATATAATATATAATTATTATTTATTAATTATTATATATTATATATAAATTATTTAATTATTATTATTTAATTATTATTATTATCTATATATTTATTAATATGTATTATTATTATATTATTTTATTTATTATTATTATTTAATATTTAATTATTATTATTATTATTATTTTTAATTTAGATTATTATTATATAAATTATTTATATAATTATTATTATTAATTATATTATTATATATTATTAAGATATATATATTATAATTAATTTATATATAATAATGTAAATTATTAAATATTATTATTTTTATATTAAATATGTATAATATTTTAATATTAATTTTTAAGTATTATATAAAATATATATATTATATTATAATATATATCATATAATAAATTATATTAATTTAATAATATATAATATTTATATATAATTTATATAGATTATATACTATAAGTTAAGATATATATATATATAATATATATATATAGTACTATAATTAGTATATATACGAATATTATAGATAATATTAATATTCATCTAAAAAAAGATTGTTATCGGAAGCTGCATCTAAAGTCTAAACTATCAACCCACAATTCAATTCCCAGAAATGAAAAACGTATATCAAAATACACAGCAAATAATGAATATAACTTCACTTTATACCTATATATAATATAATTAGATTAATATATTATTAATTATAATATATAATATTATAAATTATATATAATTAATATATATATATATATAAATATATATATATAATATAAATAGATATATATTAGATATAATATATATATAGAATATATATATTAATATATTATTATAATAATAATTAATATATATATAATATATTTAATATAATATATAGTTATAATATAGTAGATATAATATAAGCAGTAAGCCTGGAGATGAGAGTAGTCTAATAACTCCTCATCCCACCCCACTTCCTAGAATAATGAAAGGATCTAAAAATTACACAGCAAAATGAATTAAATCATTAATCTACTATTACTACCATATGAACCAGACGTATTAAGCTGAGTCTGAAATTACCATAACAGGAGAATGTCCTTTGCTGATTATTAAAGGACCTCGATAGGCATACCTTTGCGCGTCGAATATAAGTTTATATATTATAATCAAGTTCCGATGTTGTTCTATAAATAGGTCCAACAACGGAAAGCTCTGCCATTCATAGGCGGCACCAAATACTTGAATACTACAATACTGTATTATAAGTGAAATTTCACCTATGTTAAGCCATTTTTTAAAAATCAATCTCCAATAGCAACAATAAATCCGCTTAACACTAGTACAAATAAGCGAAAATATATATATATTCATAAATTCTCGAGAGATAATCTACATTCGCAATACAACATAACTACATATAGAAGAGTATGCAAAATAAGTCTACCATTAAAATATCAGAAATCTAATCCCACGCCTTTAAATGATAAAATTATAATTGAAATGCTACTAGATTGGTATAAGTAATTAGCTGGAAGAATAAGCCTTGTGATCAGTTGTATATATATAGAATATAATATTGTTATATTATATTTAAAATATCTTCTAATCTATTTATATTAATATATATAATTTTATTTCTTATTATAGAAATTTATGATCTAATTTTTATATTATTTTTTGATTATATTAATAAAAAATTTAATAAAAATTGAATTTATTATTTATTTTGAAGGTATAATTATAATTATTATTATGATTATATTTTAATTATTATATAGAGTATTATATTTATATAATTCTATGATAGTAATTATTATAATGTATATAATAGTAATGATTATAGAAGTTAAGTTTAAGTTAGTATTAAGTCTTTTTTGAAAATATAGTTATTAGTATAGAGAGTTAATGTTAA
>JABUQX010065542.1:0-2500 GCA_015478945.1 Trachelipus rathkii | reverse complement strand
GTGTTGGATAGTGTCACTACAATCTCCCTACTATTCCTGCCTTTCATGACTTACTATCACATTCCCCCTAAGTCCATAACAGAAATACATTCTACCACTTCCATCTCTTATAACAACATATATAGAGGACGAAGAGATTTTTTAACAGATATAAAAAAAATATATAAAAAGAGAAATTTCGTAAAGCTTAAGTCTAGCATTAGTAAGCAGGCGAACAAAGTAATGTTTTAGGGAGCTCAAGACTAGACTAATATACCAGAATATAAAATATTCCCGATTATAGTTTTCACTTATCATTTTTACGCAACTTAAATCGACAACTATTTATAATTATTTTTTCATAATATATTCAATTACTTTATACAGCCATTTTACATTTACATCGTTCGCGTGAGTCATTATTATTCATCTTACACTTATTCTGTAATTCGTTCATTTTTCATTCATTTAGATATCTATATGACGATAAGTGTCGAGATACTCCCTCATAAACAGTAATGTGTTTTCATCTATCAATTTCTTTTTATATGCTTTTACGATCATACTCCCACAACTCAAGATTCAATATATATATTATAATTATATAAAATATATATATTATATTATATAATAATAAATATATATATTAATATATAGTATATATAGATAAATATATATATATATATAATAATATATAATATAATATATATATATATATATTATATATAATATATCTAATCACACCCATTACTTCTTATATTCAACATTTGTAACTTGTATAATAATAGGTAGCTATAACTATACAAGATTGCGCAATCTGGAAATAATCAAACAAAACTATCAATAGTCGCTGACCAGAAACTCCTGATGACACCAAACCTTCGAACCCACCCACCCCGCCTCCACTGAATTAACTCCACTATTTAACCCATCATCTCCGCTTGTCATATAATTCTATCTATACGATGCGAGACTACTTCAATCGCTTCTCAGAACAAAACTCCCACTCACCTTGAGCTCAACAGCACACTAGGTCAGACAAAAAGCCACATTCGCATCTTTAATTGCTCATTTCATTCTAAATGTAAGCTTATAGCTTTCTCGCTACCACTTGCATCGCCAACTAGTTGCGACGGTCCAGATACCTACACTTACTCTCAATACATCATATATACCCTGCCTCTGCAAATTAATATACTACCTTACTATCTGCCTAGGCCACGCTTACGCCCGTACTCACTCATGTCCAAAACACAATCAACTTATTCTCTCCTCCAAAGGCCTTTTTTTCTCCTTCACAAGAAACTTTCAAATCTCCCAGATTTCTTTTTTTTCTCTCTTCCTCCACTCCGCGACCTTATGATCCTTCTTAGCTACATATAGTCCTTTTCACTAAATGTATATACAACCACTATTAATCAAACCTGACTCTCATCTATATCTATCTATCATCTATCTAAATTTGTCAAAGTATGCGCACCAACCATCTCAAGCTAACTACTCTATCTGATTCCGTCTCCTCAATAAAGATAATTTATAACTCTTACGGTTCCTCCACTACAGCAACTCCCATGCCCTCCATGCGATGAAAATTCTTTAGGAGACTCATCTTTAAGTCTTCGTATAATCTTACTTTTACTATTCGAGCTAAACACTTCCCTAATAGAGATTTTCCTGCTTCCAAATATGTGGCACACTAAGTAATTTATACATTTATTTTTTAGATTATTTTCCTATTACCTCATTATATCACACTATCCACAATGTCAGTTATTACATTCGTATACATTAAAAACTAATATGAAAAGTAAATGTGGTACAACAGATAACCCTACTAAATTTTACCGCATAACATGTAGAGACCGAGCGTCATCTCACAACATAAATAGTTCAATTTATACATCCACACCACAGGAATTTTATATCGACTTCAAGCCACCTTCCCATCAACATTCACCAGACTTTGTCCTTAACTAAACACTCTGCATCATAGCGATATCCATTTTCATCCATACATAATCTACTAGAAATATTATAAAATCTCAAGACACTTGTTTCCAGAGTTGCTCACCATTCCAACATAACTTCACACCTGATGACTGCCTCTCATTTCACAAACATTCACAACATGACACTTACTATCTTGTCTACTGATTTAACTTCCATTCCCTTTCTTTTACACTCCCTGTCAAATCCCTCACTCTCAAATCCATCTCAAATCACTCATCTCAGTAAATTTCGCAAACACTAAAACATATCTAAACTTATATAACTATATTTTATATGTAGTAGAGATATAGTACAACCCCCTCCATGACCATTCCTATTCTCCTATAAATCATTTTTTAAACACCTTTCCCCTAGCACTCCTTCATCATCTAATCTTTATAAACCTCCACCCCATTTACAAATTGAATAACCAAAGTGAAAGACATAAACATAGCTGCATCTAATCCCTATTATAATATAAACCAGACAACTTTATTCCTAATTGACTCCTAAACCACAACTACCGTCGCCT